>PVKC010016080.1:0-21043 GCA_004027635.1 Crocidura indochinensis
CAGATGCCCTACCACTGCTGCCACCACTCTATTCCCATATATTCTTATATTTTAACATATGTGATCAAATAACATGGAAAAATGGATAGCCTACATTTACTCAGAATTTGTAATGAATTATTGTTTTGTATCACTCTCTCTTTTTTTAGAGGGTGTGTTTGATTTTTCAGATGAATGTTATGGGAAACAGATTGATGTATTTTGATATCTGGAATTATAAGTCTATGAATCAAAGTTTTTGACTTGGTTAACATGATTACTGTACATTTAAACTAGCTTCATGGTGATAAAATTCAGCGTTCATGACACAAAACTGAGAGTCAGTTTTAAATGTCTTATATTTTTTGTCAAAATACTCCCTAAAACGTTCTTTCTCTTTTGTTAATTTTATCAGCACTTACAATAATTTCTCTCAGGACCTGAGTGGTGGCACAAGTGATAGAGTTTTGCCTTGCACGTGCTAATCCAGGACAGACCACGTTTCAATCCCCTGACATCACATATGGACCCCCAGTCCAGGAGTGATTCAGAGCTCATTGAAGGAGTAACCTCTGAGCATCACCAGGTGTGGCCTAAAATAAAAAAATCTCTCTATTTGCTTTTCTAAGAGATGTTATTAATATTTTATTAAGGCAGTTTAATTAAGTAAATAATGCCAGGAATAATTTTACTTTTAATCTTTTCAACTGTTCATTTTAATTTTGGGGACATTAACTTTTACACTCCTATTATAATTATATTATATATCAAGTGATCAATTCATAATAAGAACAAGTTATTGTATCTACTAGACACTATATACTCTTTCTGATTGGTGATGTTAAAATATGAAAAGCATTCTTATGGTAAATAAAAGTTTGCTTTACAATGTAAGTGTATAGAGTTATTAGTTATAAACAACCTAGTTCACTATTATCCTTAACTATTCATGTGTATGATATAATTATGACTATGAGTGATATGTTTTATAGCATTTAACCTTTACTGATATACTTGGAATCTATGAGCTTACTAAATCAATATAGAAAGATTTATGATGTTGCATAAAATTCTGCTTTCTCCACCTTGAATTCTGATGAACAATTTTGCTAGTGTCATGTAATATGTCAGTACAATTTAAGTACTTCTCAACATTTAGCATAGAAAGAGTATATATAATTTATCTAGTTTTGTCTATTAAAATAGAAAAAAGTAATCTCCCTGGGGGTGTCATTATTCTTTCATGAAATTAATTCGAGTCAACCATTTTAATCATAAACTATGAATGTTAATTATGACTTTCACTCTGTTATGAAGGTGAAATAAATACTTTTCATTCATTTCTTGAACTCTTGGAAATGTTTCGTTAGCCAGGAAAAAAGATTAAGGAAGTTTTGACATCTCCTTCTCCATTCTATTAACCAAATGACATAATCCTCTACTTCTCTCCGTATGATTTTCTTTTATAGATTTTTTTTTCTTTCAGGAATGTTCTTATTTCACTTATTCGATTAAATCAGATTGTTCTTAGTCTTCCAACATTATCCTTTGGGAAAGCAAAATTCTGTCTCCTGAGAGAAAAAATATAAGGAAAATCTACTTAGAGAAGATTACTTAGCTACTGTTATTATCCTTTTCCAATTTCCTTTTTTTACTTTATAGCATGTGTTTGACTCATTCTCTGATGGCCAACTTTCTTCCTTTCTACTGTGTAAAAAGGATGAGAACAGGTCACCCAAAATAAATGACTGCTAACTTAAAGTGCAGACCTCAGGAGTGATGAGATGTGATATATATGGTTGTGGCAAACTCTTATGTTACTGCTTGCTCTTGCAGCTTCTGCGTTTTAAAATCACAAAACTGTCCTACAGAGCCAAGAATTATTCAGGAAATTCTATGAGATTGTCTAAATGGCACAGATGATGATGCTCTTTTGGCGATTTTTGAGGGAACTTCTGAGGATCTGTCACAACATGTGAAAGCAGAGCAACTGTATCTGTGTTTCTTTGCATTCTATTTCCCTTCTGCATAGACAGAAGAGAATGTTTATGATTCACCTCCTCAGTGGAAATTACAAACTGCTGTTTAAATCTCAGCATAGAGATTTCCATGGAATTTCCTTTTTCAGGTTTTCAGACTTGCTGAGGATTTGTTTACTTTTTCAATGGAATACTAAAAATTTAAGAAATCCAATATGTAATTTGCTCTTTGAAATGATAATGAGTACATGGAAAACCTAATGAATGACTGGTCTAAATTGTGTATGTGTGGTTGTTTTCTAATACAGCATCTTAAATTCTCTCGAGGTCACCCTGTCAGCAACAGTTCTGTGGCCTGGATTTAGTTGAATCAATCCTAATTGCAATTCTGCACAGGTTTGGTCCTCTGTGGAGATTGCAGATGAATGACAGTGCAGTGGCAGGAAAGATAAATATGCTAGCAAATAAGATCCTGGCTCTCCACAGAGGATGGAATAAATTACTTTACCAATAGAGTGGAGGTAATATGTTAGAGAAAGAAAGTGAAATTGAAGCCAGTTTTAATATTAGGTTTGTTAAAGTTGAAAATAAAGCAGTTTAAGCTCATGTAAAATACTGATGGTAATGCGTTTCTATTTAGAACACATTCCATTGCTTTTATCATGAAAATGAATGGTATACACTAATTTTGTTTATGCAGATGACAGCATATGTATGATTTTAATTCATGTAGCATTCTCTAATAGCTAAAGGCCTGGTGGTAACTGTGGTGTAGCATATTGATTAGTAATTTGATAAATACACAATATGGCACATTGAGCTTTAGGTGCTTCATGCAAAATATATTTAAATGACCCCCACTAATTAGAGTGCATTAGCTGCAAGGCAGAACCATTCAAACAAAAGACAATGTGTTGGCCTAGAGATCTATGTTGGATTATGAAAAGGAATAAAAAGAGAACTGCATACAAACTTCTCTTAAGGAAGTAAACAGAATATGTCATTAGGGAAAAAAATCTTATTTTTCACTGTCATAACCATTACCATTATCTTATATAGCTTTTTATATATATAATGTATTTCATAGACTTTTAAAGCAAAATTTATATTAGTTATTTTATATTATATTTTAAAAAGGAGTACAAAATATACATTTACTATTTACATGTAAATTTTACAGCTGCATGTGTGAAATTCTAAAATAAGCCACCTTTAAATACCATACATCTGTATTGCAATATCACACATTTTATTAGATATCACGATAATTATATCGTGAATTATGCATTACAACTAGACTTTATGGATAAGATAAAGACTTCAGATGTATTTTAAAGAAAAAGCTGTTTGGTAAATAAAAGTAAAGTGCTCTAAAATCTATAGTTATAATAATTTAAAAGCTTTTAAACAAATTCATGTTTCATAAGGATGTACTTTTCAAGACAGGATTAGAGAATAAGTAAGATAATACAAACAGTTGGCTTGCCTTTTTCCTCTATAGTGCAATCTAGACATAACTTTAAAATGTATTATTATGAACATCATCATTTGCTTCTGGAAGCAAAGTAAATTGGTCCGATGATTTAGATATTTGATTAGATATTCAAAATCACAGAATTAAATTTAGGTTTAAGTGAATGTCCTTAATATAGGTGCATATAATATTGTATATGCAGGATGAACTTCATTTCTCTTAAAAATATCAAGCACAAGTTATTTGTTGCTTATATCAATATAACATGCATGTATCTTGGAAATTTCATAGACATGCTTCAATTTATGGGTTATACACAGTGCAAAGAGGAGGTATGAATTAATCCTTCAATAACTTAGCTCAAAGTCAACATCTTTTTCAAATTTCAAATGCCAATTAATCTTAATTAATCACTCAGAAAATTCAAAATGAATTTAGGATATATCAGAAATGTTTTTCTCTGACTCTTCAAAAATACACTTCTCACATACTGTTTCTTTAACAACTTCAGCAATCTGCCAGAGACTATTTCAAAACAGATTTCAATAAAATCTTAAAACATTAATAAAAAAATAACTTCTAGCTAACTATGTCTCTTATTTACCATTCAATCCAATAGATTATCAAATTGTTTAAAATTGGACAAGGCCTAATATTTCAAAACAATCTCTATTTTTGATAACAACTGATAAGTTTATGATAATTTATTGAAAATGATATTGCTTAAAATATTATACTAATCATAATTATATATAATCATCTGACATATGAAATATATAGAAGTTATAGGTAATAATAATATTCAACACTTTCTTATATTTCATCATTTTAGATTCAATGTTTCAAACAAGACTCATGACCTTTGCCAAACTGACACCCATTATTGCCTTGCATATTTTTCATATGATAACACTATTCTTCAAAGCAAACAGCTTCTAAATCTTGGACTGAATTTCCCAAGCTCTTTTATTTCTCCAATACCCATACATACCCTATATAATATAGAATTACTTCCTGAATATTTTTCCTTAATTCCTTAAGTATTTCCTTTACAATCTTACCTTTTACTTTCTAGAACCCAGTTTAGATTTTATACAAATCTTACTTGGACAACTATTTCTATCTACATTAGCAAATTATTATAGAATACAAATTAAATTCCATTCTTAAAAATTGCTGACATATCTAAAATATGTGTTCATAAATATGCATATATACTTATATATACATACATATGTATATAGGACTTCCTGTGTGCAAATATTTGTGTGTTATCAATTTGCTATCTTACACCCTTCAGGACTTTTATTTCCTCTATCTCATAACATATACTTAAATTATTTTCTATTATCATTGCATTATCATTTTACATTTCAACTGGTAATCTTTATGGTTTCCTATACTTCCGTATTATCACATAAAATCAAATTTTCATGTAATAGGCATAGGATTATAATTGCAATAATGTCTCTATATAATATACTACTTTTAATTGATTTTTTGAATTTATAGAAGAGTTTAGTAATATTTTAATATTGTCTGAATTAAGTTGTTTAGCACTCTCTATAAATTCAATGATTGTTTTGAATTCTATATCAAATTTATACATAATAATATTCTCTCAAAGTTTTATAGAAATTAATTATACAATTTATGGTAATTTACATAGAAAGCAAAAATAATAGTCATTATGTCATTATAAATATTATCATTATAATTAAATATATTTCTGAATTAGAATGCTAATTAGTGACTAGATACAATAGCATTAAACCTTTGAAACAATGATGTTAAATATGACTTGTATTCTATAGCTTAAAATTTACATTACCTTTACATATTTAATATTAAAATTATAACTAATTTAAATTGTGTTGTATGTTGAAAATAATGTGGCCTTTATAATATAACTAATTATACTATAATTGGAGAGAACATTTTTTATAACAATAAGTATAGCCAAATAAAATTTAATGAAGTTTTAAATAGCAGAAAATAAAATCAATTAAAGTAGAAAAGTATAAATGAATGAAGTATTCTTTCTCTAATGTTACATGTTTGAAGTTTTCGTCATTATTTCAAGCCAATCAGTATGCTAACATTTTGTAAAGGAATATTAGCTCACTCACTGAACCACACTATTTTTATTGATGTCTCACACAAAAGTATCTACATTTTTTGTAACACTATAGCTTGACATTATTCTAGTAATGTGCTATCTTGCTTAGTGACAAAAATATTACAATAAAATATAAGCAGAATGTATTAGTGGCAATCTACAAAAAAAAAAAAAGAAGGCAATCTAATAAAAACTGTACCGTTGGGCATGTGGGGATATATAATACATAGAAATGAAAAGATGAGATAGAGACAGAATACTGACCAATGGTCAAAGGTCTGGACTGCTGAATAATGGTCAATAGCAATTTTATTGGAACTGCTTTTGCCTTTTATATTCTACTGGCTGGTCTACATGATTAGATCTAACATTGTTAATCAAAAGGGGAGTTAATCGATGAGGGCACAGAAGAATAGAAACAAAGACATGGATGTTTTTCTGTTGCAAGAAGATGAAAACCAGATATGGAAGCCTGCACAAGATGCAGTCTGGCTGTAAATGTTTATCTCTGATTCAGTCAGATCTCATGTGTTGGTTCAATGTCACTCGAAGAAAGCTATTTCCCAGGCCTTTGACTCAGCTCCCAGAACTTTCTCCTAGGCAGCTTTTCTAACTCCAACAAAAGATTATTAAAAATTGCTAGGAAGTCTATAAGCTACTCTGATATCATTCACAATCCACACATGTTTGGAATTCACCAGATTTTATGGACCTTAACTATCTAAGACAAGCAATGCACTGAGAAGATCCCAGAGTTAGGATAGATAAAGCACAACAAGGCAAGATATTGTGCTTGTAGTGATTCATGGAGTCATTATGCCAAGTTCAGAATTATTTCCTTTTGTAATAATTGATCTGTTTAAGACTTTATTATTTACTACATTGATTCCTAGGATATATTTTATAAATTTGAAATAACTATAGTTTACCAGTTAAGACAAAGAGGTATTTTTATTAAAAAAAAAACTTGTATTTATATGATAGCACTTTACACACACCTTTCCAATCTACTTACTACTGGGGTCTTTCTCTAAAAGTTGGAGTGAGGTTTGAGCATTCCTGGGCATGATCCCCTAAGAACAAAAAAGTAAAATCAAATTTGAATAGGTATCAAAATTTGAAAATTTGTACATATTTTTTCAAGTAGAATATAAAAGACAGATCTAATCACATCAATTTTAAACAGAAAAATTCTATGATTGCCTTGATATCTCAGGGAGATGAGTAAGAGCTTAGCCAATGACTGAAAGATTAAAATGTTATTTAACATTTTGTGCTAGGGGCTAGGGGACAAAGTGGGTAACCCCGAAGTGATGCTGGGTGTGCTTCTGGAACAAACAAACAAACAAACAAAAAAGCATGAAATATTTTTGCAAAAAGTAACATTCAATTACTTTTAATAATCTTTGACTTGGCTCCTTGTCATTAAAAACTATTCTCTCTCGGGGGCCGGGCAGTGGCGCTGGAGGTAAGGTGCCTGCACTAACCTAGGACGGACCGCGGTTCGATAACCCGGTTCCCCATATGGTCCCCGTGCCTGCCAGGAGTGACTTCTGAGCGAATAGCCAGGAGTAACCCCTGAGCGTCACCGGGTGTGGCCCAAAAACCAAAAAAAAAAAAAAACAAACTATTCTCTCTCTAAAAATATGGTCAATCCTTCTGTGCCCACCTTTCTTCAGAACTCATTAGGGATTTCGCTACAGAAACTGGCCCTAGGAATTTCCTTGCACTTCATTCAATTGCTACTTTCAGGAGGTCTCCCATCTCATTCTTGGATCAAAGCTTATCCAAAGCAATAATTAGATCTTACTCCTAATCCACTCTTGAACATATTTCATGTATAACTTATGACACATAGCATATTCAGGGTCAGTAACAGAAATATTACTCTTACATATTAACATATGAACATAGAAACTTTAAGAACTACAAATATTATAAACTATTCAAATAGTTTTTATTTTATGTACAACATATAATTTGGTTTTGTTTTGATCTTTGAAAGGTACATTTTTAAATTGGTACACTAAATCTTTGAAATCCAAAGTGCTAATGAAATAGTTACATTCATGTTGTTTTTCCTATTTTTACCTTACACTTTGTCTGTACTTTGTTGCTTTAGTTGCACATATTATATGCTATTTTGATAAATTATTACTTACCTTTTCTTATTCTTTCTCCAATGACCCTTTTTGAAAAATAGGCGAAGGTTATGAAGTAATTATTTTATTTTCACTAAACTTTTATTAAGACATGTTTTGTGAAACATGTCAAAAATCAAGAGTTCCCCTGAACTTTTGTTTGACAGTCGTTATCTTTTATATTTGGAGCTCATTTTTTAGTGCTAAAAATCAAGCTTTTTTGGGTTCCAAGGGTAAGATTGTTGTATCACATTATATGAATATACTTATTTGTGTAGGAAATTTTCAAACTGTATTCCAAATTGACTACGCAAGTTGTGTTGCTTACCAGCAACAAATGCTTACCAGCATTTAGTGTTGCCAGTTCAGATTTTGGCCATTATAATAGCTATAAATGTCTTCTTATTATGTAGCATTTATTTAAAAATTGAAAATATATATATTTGCTTTAATTTGAAATGCTTAATAATATGTTGTTAGAAAAAAATCCATGCACTAATTTGTTATAATTATACCTTTGCTTAATTATTTATTCAAGTCTTTTGTCAAATAAAAGGGTCATTTTATAACTTTAGACTTCTTTCATATATTAGCAAGAAACTGTTTTTTTTTTTTTTTTTGGTTTTTGAGCCACACCTAGTAACGTTCAGGAGTTACTTTTGGCTATGCGCTCAGAAATCACTCCTGGCTTGCGGCAACTTTTGGGATGCCAGGGTTCGAACTCAGATCTGTCCTGGTCAGCAAAAAGGAAGGCAAATGCCCTACCACTGTAATATCTTTTTAATATTTTTTCAGTTATGTCTTTTAAATTATTTCTCCCAGTTTCTCTCTCATTCTCTTGTATTTTCCTCAAAATACAGATTATTAATTAATCTTCAAAATTTTATACGGATGCATATTTTTATTATTTTAAAACTTTATTTCATGTTTTAAAGACTTCACAGTAGACAGGAATACTCCCAGTAGTTTTGTGGTTCCACTGGGTCCACTCATTGGGGTACTTGATGGTCTTATAATGCAAAGACTCAAAATTAAGGCTTCAAATATAAGAGGCATTGGTCTACTCTTGTTTTATTTTAATATTTGTAGAGAGAAACATCAAAATCATGAAATGGCCAACTACAACGATATTTTACCTATTTTATTATTTTATTTATTGAAGAATAAATTTTATTTACGTGTATAAATTAAATATAATAGGAAAATTAAATTTAAAATGGATAATATAACAAAGTAAAATATCAATGGAAAGAAGAAAAATGAAATGTTTTGTTATTGGGTAATAAATGAAAATAAGATTGATAAACTTTAAAGTTACTTTTGCATATATGGTTATTTCTACCTCATACAATTATCAGTAGAATTACCAAATAGAGTGGGGAAAAAATGAGCAATCAGAGTGTGTTCCCCAAGTCCAGTCCCATCAACACAGACTCTATCTCTGGCAATGATTTCTAACTTTCAACACGCAGAGACCTTATGGTCATCCCTATGCCAACCTCCCGATAGAGAGAAGCGATGCTTACAACCAGGGTGCATGAAAACAAGGTAGATCAGTGAAGCAAATTATAGAGGTTATAGACTATGATTCTGTGGAGGTCATCCTTGCCAAATACAACGTAGACAGGATAGCAATGTAAAAGATAAGGAAAATTAAGGAGATGAGATTCAAGGTCAGCAGTCACCTCAAAGCACGTACTGCCATGACTTCAATTATTGAGGAGAAGCTCAGAAAATCTTCACCCACAAAATAGCAAAGAAACAAAATTAGCCACCCACCAAGGTTATAATTAGTCCACTCCCAAGGCTGAGCAGGGCAGGGCTGAGTAAATTCTAGTTTACCATCTTTACCATCCAGTTTAGCATCCAACTAGAAAAAACTGAGTATGAAAATCTAACAAAAGAAAATCAACAAAAGATTGGAGCTGTAGACCCAAGTACTTGTTTTTTGCAATTAATCAGATAACCAGATAACTGCATTATCATTTCAGAATTTTCCCCCTAAATCCATCTCTTTTTAATGATGACAAACATGTTTTTAGAAAGAGAACAAAAATTAAGCCTAGTTTTTCTAAGTTTAAAAAAAATTATATCTGATTAAGCTGAGAATTTTAAGAACTTGAATTTTTCAACAAAGTCAAAAAACTTCAAGTACCTGTTATAAAGGCATGTAGTATAGTAGTAAAAGTACTAGTCATAGTAGTCTTTGTCATTGTCTTAGTATATAGTAGTAAATTAATAAGTATCAGGTTTACTCTATTAATTAAGTTAGGTAATAATATTTTTTTTGTTTTTGTTTTTGGGTCATACCCGGCAGTGCTCAGGGTTTACTCCTGGCTGTCCACTCAGAAATAGCTGCTGGCAGGCACGGGGGACCATTTGGGACACCGGGATTCGAACCAACCACCTTTGGTCCTGGACTGGTTGCTTGCAAGGCAAACACCGCTGTGCTATCTCTCCAGGCCAGGTAATAATATTTTTGATCTTCAACTTACCTACTGATGGCACAAAATTACAGGGAAATAACAAGAGGAAACTATGAAAGGGTAATTGAAAAAAAGAAATGTCTAATTATCATAAATCTTTGAATTAACATGTATAAAGTATGTATACAATTCTTTAACAGAATATTAGAAAATTTTATATATCTAAGAGAACATTGAAATAAAAGAAAATGTTTTAATAAAATTTTATGCTCAAAATACCAATTATAAATACAATGCAATCTCCATGTAAGTCTAATGTAATGAAACAACAGTTATTCCCATTTGTATTGTTGACATCTTATACAATGCGCAATCTGTTAGTCTGTGGAAAAGGTGAAAATCCCCTGATAATATTTTAGCAATAAATGAGTGTACCTAACCCCTAAGGAATTAAGATAAGATGAGAAAAGGTTATAAAAACAAATCTCTTGAGCCTACAAAACTAAATTCATTTACTGAGCTGCCATAACCTTCCAGAAATAGGGAAGGCAATCGGAAAAAATGATTAGAATCTGAAGGCTTGAAAGTCAAGATGACATACAAATGCTCTGCACTATGTAACAGATTTCCTACACATTTTGTTACTGATGAGAACAAGAAATTCAATTTGAAGAAATGTACTGGTTCATTTGCATTGTTAGTATTGAAGTCACTTTGACTCTGTAGGGAATTTTATCACCAAAGATGGAACAGTGAATTCACTTTTTAAGAACTATACTGTGTTTACCCATAGTTATTCTTCTAAAGTTTCTGTATATGTAGTAATTACTAAGTGAATTTTCATAGTCATACAAATATACTACACAGTATCATTAAAGTATTTACTATACATTAGAATATACATATATACTTAAATGCAATGTCACTTACCTATTATCAGAAAATTATTCATTTTCTATTTGTATGGAATTTATTCCATTCAAAGGCTTTGTAGTACTGTAATTTAGGAATGAGACTAGAGACTCAAGTATAGGAATATAGTGTTAGCTAGAGTAAGGATGTTCAGTCTGTCTAATAGGATGTTCCGGACAAACTAAAGAAATATAAATAATCAGAGATTTGTATTTGATTTAAAATATTTTTTGCTCTCAACTAGTGTTGCTTTGGACCGACTCCAAACTCTAAGCCAAAGTATTATTTCTGGAAATACCTGGGTGACCATGTATGATACAAGAAATTAAACCGGTATTGTTCATGTACTAGGCAAATGCCTCACCCACTGTGCTATCTCTGCAGTCACTCTATGTCATATTATAAGATTGATTCTATCATGAAAAAAAATCACTATTCTAAGAAATGGCCTAGAAATGACTGAAAATGGTAATATTCTGATTTTTCCAGTAAGCTGTTACTATTTAATGGTAACAAAAGGAACCCAAGTTGAAATAGCGCTGATTATGAAAAATTTCTATAAACCCAAGGAAATAAAAACAGTTAACTTATGGTTTTAAATTTGGGGAGATCAGATGCAGTACTAGAGAGTGAACAAGGGTCAGCAAATGTGCAAAGCAAGTATTTGATTTCTATATTATTCCTTGGTTTTGTTTTATTTATTGCTGTAGGGGTCATATGTCATAATAATTTTGATCTAGAGTTACTACCTACATTGTTTATAGATTCCACAAGGCCAAGAATCAAATCCATAGCCTAATCCATAGTCTAATTCTGTAGAAATTAGAGCTCTTTCTTTTTTAAATTACTTTATTCAAACACTGTGGCTACTATACATTTTTCCAAAAAGGCTGGACTAGTTGACATTTCCATCAGCAGTGAATCAGAGTCACTTTCTTCCAGTAATTCACACTAGCACTGGTTGTTCTATTTCTTTGTGAAATGTGCCACTCTCGATGGTGTGAGATGGTATCTCATATTTTTTAATAGGGCCCATTTTTCAAACTTATTTCAACAGACAGACACTCAATTGCTGAGCTACTATGCTATGAATGCAAAGTATATTTAATATACAATACAGCTGAATGCTTCACTTTCCTTTGTAGGAGTTTCTCTTCTATATTTGAGTTTCACAGTTTTAGCACTTCTCTGCTCTAAAGCCCGTAGCAAACTGTTTTGCCTAACTAAGCAGAAAATATTGAACCAGAAGTCTGTAAACAATAATTTGTCCTCACAAGGCAGTGACTTTAATTTCAAAAATTTGAATCAGATAATCTGTTACTTCAAACTATAAATAGTAGACTATAATTCCCGAAGGTAACTTTCCCAAAGTCCAGAGAAAATTTGGACCTGGTTTTCGGTTCTAATTGTCCTTAAATATCCATATTTTTGTCACGATTCTTAAATCTCCAACAAGAATTTAAAATGGTATAGCTAATTCCTGATTGAAAAGCTTGGAAAAAGACCATTTGTTTGCTAGCCAGCATTTCAGATTTGAAACATCTACTCCTGAGAGTAGCCATTTTGAAACTCTACCATTAATTGTAGATTTTCAAAATCTTTGTAGGTATTAGGTGAGTCTCATAATTATTCTTTTACTTTATCTTAGTATGTGTCTCCAGGATTTGTTATCTTTAATGAGGTTGTATTTCCTGAACTTTGAAAATGTATATGATATCTTAGCCCTACCTCCATACAGCTATCCATTGTATACTGATCAGACTTTGCAATGTTTTTTGCATGTTATATAGTCTCTAATTATAGATATAGCAACAGAGTTGGAGTGATCTTGCAAATATCTTGATTAATATTGAAAGATATCAGTATTATATAAAAATATAGATCACTACACTATTTCTGTACATTTCTAACCTACTGCTTTGTTTGTGGAATTGAAGGATGTACCACCAAGCTACAGCAGAGGTAAGACAAGGGGAAGTTGGCTCTTCTGTATTAATTTTTTTCATTCCTACCTACACTATTGTTCCTAAGAAGTATAGCTGTATACTCGAACAATGATGAAATGGAAGTATCAACGATAGGTAATAATATCTGTGTTATTCTTTTTAGCTATACACTATCACTCATAAAATCATTTGCCAGATGATGAAAAGGAAATTTTGCTGAAGTGTTTTAAGATCAAGACAAAATATAATGTAAGATTAAGATGAGAGAATTTTATAACATTATATAGTATTCTCAAACTTGAACTAAACAGACTATATTTTTCATTTAAATTTAAGAAAAATACTAGATGATGCATTACTTTCATTTTCTTTACATATTAAATAATGAGCAAGTGCTAAAAAAACTGATTCCACTATTGATGAAAGAGAGGACTGAAGTTTTTTTTAGGTATTATACAACATAAGGTTTAATATAGTTTCAATCTTATATTTCTTTCCAGTAACCATATTTTGTATCACAATTTGAAGTTGGCCCAGATAGGTTGTTCAAGTTGGACAGTCTTGATAAATGTGTTGCATATGGTAAACCCTTGGGTTCAAGCACCATTCTTTAATCTGAAAATATTTGAAAATTTAGGAAATATGTATATTCAGTATTCTAATATTAATTATGTCACATTTTTAATGTGTTATTTTCCCACAATAATAGAGTTTGAGAGGAAGATGGTTTAAGGTCGATTACTTTACATTAATTAAACACAAAAACACTAAGTAAGTTGCTTTCTATACTATTTAAAAAATCTGGAAAATGATCATAGTATATTAGATTTAAATTTATTTCACCATTGAACCATAGAGTATTACTTTTTATTCTAAAAATCTATTTAACTATTAGTTATTGTAATCATTATTGCAAGCATTCCCACAAGGAAAAATAGCAGTCACAAATAGACAGATGTTTAGGATTTTTCATTGGGGAATACTAGCCTTCATATACACCTCCTGGCTGGTAGGTATGGGACAAGAGTATTATGGGCTGACTCCTCTTTTGTCCATCTGCTGGGTTGGCCATTTACCTGCTAAAGAGTTAGTCAAATTTTTGCCATATGGAATAGGTTTCAACTTTGAAAGCATTTACATGGTTATTCTGAAATTGAACAGAATGAACATCATGCAAATATTGGGCTATTTATTATCTAGTAGTATTTATGATTTTTCATCTTTGACTTAAATATAGTGCTTTATATTTTTAACAGGCTCTGTTTTTTTCCAATTTATAAACATGACAACAAAGATTTTACCTTAGCATCTCAAAATATATTGGCACTAATTGTCAATTAATTGCCAACTTATTATCGATTCTTAATTGTCAATTAAAATTGATCATCTATTTGGAGATTGTTTTCAATGTGATTGTTGCTTTCAATTTTAGCAACTGTGTCTGTGAAACTGACCTGCCTTCCAACAAACACCATACAGAATCATTGTAGCATATTAATATATTTTATATGTTGGATAAAGTATCTCTGGATATTTAGGAAGACATTGTTGCAAATACAGTGGATTTAACAAATAACAATATTAACAATATCATAAAAATTTCAGTATAAATGAAATTATTTAATACTTATGTAATAATTAAATTTATTAATTAAATAATTATTCAGTATTTAATTTCAATATTAATACATGACTTAATACATAATTTCAGATACCTGCCTTTAATTAAATATATATAATAGAAAAAAATATATATAATAGAAATTCAGTATGGATTAGATCAGAAGAAAGTCAATGGGTTCAGGGCTGGAGCGATAGCACAGCTGTAGGGAATTTTCCTTGCACATAGCTGATATAGGATGAACCTTTATGGGATGGGTCAGAGATCAGCAAATGGTGTAGATGGGGAGGCTTTCATATTTCTTGGCATTTCATCAGTGGTGGATGTAAACTTTGCTAAATAGCTTTCAGGGTTATATTGTGCATGGAGCATTTTAGTATAAACAAAACTTTTACATCTAGAGTATTAAGCAAAATGGTAGTGAACATCATCAGATGAGTCTACATTATGTAGTATCATCTATGATATAATGTGCATCCATGTTCCTTTCCTGAAAGGAAACTGACAGTGTTGGCATTATGATACCATAGTAGCATAGCTTGAGTTAAAAATAAAAAAAATAATAATTTGCAGAAACATACTCAATGAACGGGACCTATAACAAAAGTCTACAGTGTGCAGTTGCCTATTTCAATTGTCATTATGGACATAAGCAGTAGATAATAGTAGCAAACATAATCAAAAGAAAATGGATAAATTGGGATATTTTCCAAGACCTTGTCATAATGAGAACTGTATTTGGAGTATGATATGTTAGGGCACTAAAATGCAAATATGAGCAGCAACTTATATCTCCAAGAACCACTGTGGACAAAGAAGTTGAAGAGTTATTTTATACATAATAAGATTAAGGCAGTAAAACATACTGATAGTAAGCACTGCAGTGGGAATCTTTGGCTTCTAATCACATCTGAACCTGTTTCTGTGTATAAAAATTTAGAACATTATGGGCCCTGTAGTGAGAGGATGCTAGTGTTCTGCCTAATGGATATGTCTAGTGCTAATAATGGTGTATTGTGTTGAAATCTCACACTATTATCAGATTTCTGTCCATATGTTTCTCTAGGTTTGGGATCAAAATGCCTTTTATACTTTGCTTGCTCTACATTCGATGCATACATGTTGATCTGTGTTAATACTTCTTGGTCTAATGTTCCCCTGATCATCCATCTTTGTCTCTGAGTACTTTTTTTTTTGAGGTTGAATACAATTTGGTCTGATATAATTATGGCTTTCCCAGCTCCCCTCCCCCAGTGGTATATATAATTGATTTCATTCCTTTTATTCTAAGCCTGTATCTTTCCTGACTCAGGATAACACAAGTGTTTTTTGTTTTGTCTTGTTTTGTTTTGTTTTGTTTTTTGCTGACTGCAGATAACTAGGATTTTTTTCCTGATCCATCCCTCTACTCTGTAACTTTAAATGGATTAATTTAGTCTATTGACAGTTGAGAAAATTTTTGACAGAGAGGGTTGTTGTGCTATTATATTGTGTAGGGTTGTTAAAATTGGATGCTTGGTTTATGTAATTGTTCTCTGAGTTGATCTTTAGAGTTATTTTGTTTAGTATAAATATTGAGGTTTTTTTTGTTGTTGTTTTGTTTTTGAGGACATACTCATTGGTTCACAGGTGTTACTCCTAGGTCTGTACACAGAAATTACTCCTAGAAGTCTCGAGGGAACATATTTAATGCTAGGATTCAAATCCAGGTTTGGCCCAGATCAGCTGCATGCATGGTAAATATCCTACCACTGTGCTATCACAATGGCCCCAAAGGAGTTCTTTTTTTGTCCAAGAATGTTTTTAAACCTCATTCCCATGTAAATGAGAGTTTTTCTGGGTAGTGGACTCTAAGTTGAAAGTTTCTTTTATTAAGGTGTTTAAATGTGTCATTTCACTCTCCTTGCATGAATTGCTTTAAATGGAAGATATAATTTGCTTCTTACATTCCTTCCTTTGTACTTGAGGTTATTTTCCCACTTTATTGCTTTGAAGGGTTCATCTCTCTCTCTCTCTCTCTCTCTCTTTTATTCTTTCTCTCTCTCTCCCTCCCTCCTTCTCACCACTTGGATTACTATATGTTCTGGTGGTGTTCTATTAGGGTCTGTTTTATTTGCTACTCTTAGGTTTTTGGATTTGTACAGCAGCCTCTTTACAGAGGGTGGGGAAATTCTCTACTAATGTTTCTCTCATTGCTTGTTCCTCTTTCTATTTATCTTTTTTTTTTTTGGTATTCCCATAACACATAAATTAGTTTTTGTCTTTATTCATTAACTACCTAACATTTTCTTCAATCTTTTGTTTCTAATTTCTTTATTGGCTTCCTTATTGCTGCTGGCTTGCATTTTGTTTTTGAGTTCATCCATGTGATACTCCGTGTGTTGGATTGATCTGCTATTAATGCTAGTTAGCATGTTTTATTTTTTTGTTGTTGTTGTTCTCTTAGTTCCATTTGTATGGACTCATCTTCTGATAGAGTTCTTCTTTGAGTTAGATGAATTGGTCATCAATGGATTTTATGATTTTCTTAGTGATTTTTTGATTTAGTGATGTTTGATTAGTGAATTTTTTGATTAATGCTAAGACATTAAATGCTGATTTAAGTCCTCCTCTATGGAGTTCGTGTGCTTTGGAGGATGTGGAAATCTGCTAGAATTTTTCTCCATATTTCCAACTGTTGGCATCTTCCTTAGTTTCCCCATTGTTCTTTTCATTGAATTTGTTGTGTTGATGTAGTTTCAGGGTGTTTTTAATAAAATGATCTGTTTAATTTGTAAGAAGTGCTTGGAGATATATTTGTTTTAGGGTTTATTTATTTTAGGTAAATGTGATTATTCAAGTACAATAGAAATGTTGCAGACTAGTTTGCTAGATTGATCTGGCTTTGGGGGCTTTACATTTTTTTAATGGAAAGTTATTTTAGGACCAATATGCCTGGAACCATAAACAGAAATGTCTATGATGTGTGTGAGACAGTAGTACTAAGGGCAGTTTGCATAGACCTGTCCTGGGTGGTGGAAGGGACTTTGGTGCAGCACCTGGAAAGATCTGGCAGGAAGGTTGGGGGTAAATTTTACTTTTGAATTCTTAACCCCTATGACAATAGTTCTTTTTTGCTTTTGTTTTTTGTTTTTTTGTTTGTTTGTTTTGTTTTGCTTTGATTTTGGTTTTTGGGCCACACCCGGTAACTCCAGGGGCTATTCCTGGCTATGCACTTAGAAATCGCTCCTGGCTTGGGGGACCATATGGGACACCTGGGGATCAAACCATGGTCTGTTGTATGTTAGTGCATGCAAGGCAAACACCCCACCTCTTGTGCCACTGCCCCATATACCAATGTTCTAAGTTTTCTTTATTTTTCTTTATTTTTTTAAATATGGAACACTTCACGAATTTGTGTGTCATCCTTGTGCAGGGGCCAAACTAATCTTCTCTGTATCGTTTCAGTTTTTAGTAAATGCGCTGCCGAAGTGAGCACCAAATGTTCTAATTTTTCTTATAAGCACATTTCTTTTTTAAATTATAGCTTTAATGCTTATAGCTATTATTTACATAGTAAACATTTAAATATATTTTAAAGGTCACTTGGTATTTAAAACTCACATTATTGCAGAAACTATTAACATTTTGTTCATTCAGCTAAAAAAGTCTAGTTTCAGTAACATTTTTTGTACATGCTATTTTTTCTTATTAACTTTCCTATAGTTAATGTCTTCCTTCAGTTATTTTTGGTTGCAAAGT
The DNA here is from genome assembly GCA_004027635.1 of Crocidura indochinensis. Classification (NCBI taxonomy): domain Eukaryota; kingdom Metazoa; phylum Chordata; class Mammalia; order Eulipotyphla; family Soricidae; genus Crocidura; species Crocidura indochinensis. The sequence goes on from PVKC010016080.1 coordinate 18,339, forward strand.
TCAGAACTAGACACAGATTACCTTTACTGATAAAGACCATTTTGTTATTTACCTCTAATTCCTAGTATTATATTGTTATATGTGTAGGCAGTTAACTTAAAATGAATGTAGCTCTTACTCATTTTCAGACTTGAAATTCATAGCTCTTACTTAGACAAATGGTTTGGGATGGCACATAGACTAATATTTGGTACCATCAGGGACAAAGAACTTAAGATATGAATGAAAAATTTCTTTAAATAATTTTTAAAACTAAGATTTTCCAAGAGTATATTCTATAAAATAATAAAGAATAAATCAAACTTAAGGGTGTTGATTTGGCCCTCTACAGAGCTCATCAAGTACTAATTTGATATGGAAGAAATTTTTATGAAAGGAAATGAATATCTTTAATTCATTTTATGAGTAACTAATGTTCATAAAGCTTCACATTTATTAAGATATACACCAACAATGGTATTTATGACTAAATAAAATTTATTTTTTAAAATATTTGTTTTAGTTTTATTTGAGATGACATATATTAGTAAGTTACTTATAATCTTGTAACATTAAGTTATTACAATTAGTCATTGAATCTATCTTTGCAGCAGAACTATCTAAAATTTTAGTTTTTGTATAGTTTACACAAATGCAAACTTTATTCATGACATATGTTCTATTTTCACATTATATATTTTATATTAGATAAAGCAATTTAAAACTAGGAAAGTCTAATATTCATGAATAAATATGAATATTTTGTAAATACTTAGTTTTTAAACTTTCTAATGCCTGCATGAAAGTAAAATTAAAATGATCCAGACAAAATTAAAATAACTTCATAGTATTAATACTGGCTAGATTATGTCATATACAAAGACTGTTTGATACTTTCTGTTCTTAAAAAATAAATTATATACAGTATGAAAGGTTTGAGTCTAACCCCAGTTTGATTCCAAGTACCACACATATTCCCCAGAGTATATAAGGAACATCTCAATGTTTAGTATCAGGAATAGTCCTCAAGCACCACAAAATAAAGCACAACACCCACTTACAATGAGAACCCAATATCTCATTTAATTTATAAACCATTTCAGTTTATTAACTAAAAAGTTGTATATAAGTAATTGAAAATGTAAAGGCTTCTTAAAACTTGAAATAAATATTTTCTCTAAAGAAAATGAAGGGTTATATAAAGGGTTAGAAATGTTTAGGAAATGGTTCGAAAAAATATTTCTATAACATTTGAAGTAGAAATTTTGAAGGAAATTATAAATATCTGAGCCAGAGCAATAGAACAGCAGTAGGGAATTTGCCTTGCACGTAGCTGATCGAGGTCGGACGTGGGTTCAATCCGCAGAATCGGTCATGGTTCTTCAAGCCAGGAGTGTGTTCTGAGTGCATAGCCAGAAGTATTCCTGAATGTCACTGGGTGTGACCCAAAAACCAAAAAAATAAAATAAAGTTTAAATATCTCTAGATAAAATTAAAGTTATAAAATATTTTATGAGTGGAAATATTTTGCTGATAAATATTAAGTGTAAATTGAGGAAATTATTTTAAACTACACAACAAATATCTGTTAAATTTTTAAGGAAAAAGTTTAATAGTATTACTAATAATACAAAATACAAATTTATTAAAATGAGTGAGGACTAGGCATGATTAGCACAAAGAAATACAAAAAGAAAGATGACTAAGAATCTGAAAAGGAAACTATCACCAATATTGATGAGCCCTGTAACCTAAGATTTTAGTGACATTTTTATAAATGTTTATTACTAAATCATAATAATTAATGCTTAATGGTGATTTCTGGAAGACAGAAAAGCTGGAGAACACATTTCAAATTCAGATGTTAAAATAGGTGTATCCACTTGGAAGTTCTATGATAGTTGCCAAATTTAAGGTGAAAGATTTTCTTTTTGATATAGGCATATATTAATCAATCCAGAAATATTTTGATACTTATAGGTATCAGATATAATCTACCAATTAAACACATTTTCTAAGATTATTTTTATTTCAACAGTTTAGTTAAGAGCATGATATATTTAATTGCCCGCTAATACATATGACATATTACTTACCCAAGTAAACTATTTTACACTAGGCATTTTCTCTATGAAATATTTCCTCTATAGAAAAAAGAGCTCATATTTAAAATTTACATTTTCATAAACCTCCTGTTGTTTGCAGATTATATGTAATTTTTTTCAGTAACTAAGGGATAATATAATAAAGTTAGCTAAAGTAGAGATGAAGCAGGGAGAGTGCTTCAGTTTTTTATGTTACAGTCATGCAGTGAAATCAAAATTAAACTAAGGTGTCATATCCTTTTAGGAATAATAGTACACTCTTTCAACTTACTTCACTTTACTATTTAATAATAGTATTTATTATTTAATATTTATTAATAAATTATTAATAGTATTTATTAATAAATATTTAATAAAATTTGCTGAAACTCAAAGCACTCTATACAAATTTTTCGATTTACATGCTACTCTTTTATTTATTTATTTATTTTTGGTTTGGGGGCCACAGCTGGTGATGCTCAGGGGTTACTCCTGGCTTGAGAGATCATATGGAACCCCAGGGATTGAACCGTGGTTTGTCCTATGTTAACTCGTGCAAGGCAAATGCTACCTCTTGGACCACTGCTCCAGCCATGTAAGCTACCTTCTATTAACATTATATTTTATAAATGTTTTATTTAA
>PVKC010016081.1:0-13439 GCA_004027635.1 Crocidura indochinensis
AAAAAAGAGAGAGAAGGAGAAAGGGAAAGGGAGAGAGTTATATCACAGAATGAAGTTTTAAAACCTTTTTTTTTAACTTTTTATAGCAATTTATGAACAAAGGAATGAATTCCAAGAATGCTTCATCAGTCGATTTCAACCTTACAAGAACATCAGAAAGTGTAATTACACAAACCTAAGTGGTATCGTGGCAAGCTTCTTTTATTTATTAATTAATATTTTTATTTAAGTACCATGATTACAAGCATGTTTATTGTTGGGTTTCATTTATAAACCTCCTATTGAAAATGATGGAAGACTAGTTTGATCTCTAGCATGGCATATTGTTCCCTGAGGACTTCCCAGGGTAACTTCTAAGTACTAAGTCAAGAATAGTCCCTTAGGGACAGAGCCATAGTACTGTGAGTACCTGTTTGATCCTTCTTTCCTCATGATCCCCCAAGCACCTTCAACAGTTATTCTTGAACGCAGAGTCAGGATAAATTCCTGAGCATTGCTAATTGAGGTTAAAAAAGTGAACAAAGAAAGGAAAGATGATAGTCCCTAAAGATGCAAATTGAAATGGGAATGAGATACCATCTTATTCCACAGTGACTGGCATACATCAAGAATAATAAAACAGTCAGTATTGGCACAGATGCAGGGAGAGACGGACTCTGATTAACTGCTACTAGAAAAGTAGACTTTCAAAAAGGTTCAGTCTTTATGGAAAACAATATGAATATTCTCAAAAAAGTAGAAACTGAGTTCCCAGATAACTGAGCAATAGCACTCCTAGAAATATACCCTAGGAATGCAAAAACACAACGCGATATAGCAACTGAACTCATTTCTTAATTCAAAAAATCTGTAAACAATTCAAGTGCCTGAGAGCATCTGAGTGAATAAAAACACCTATTGTAAGTCTACAAAATGGAATATTACATGGCTCTTAGGAAAAATAAAGTCATAAAATTTGCGTATCCCTGGATGGATATGAAGAGTTTTATGCTAAGCAAAATGAGTTAGAGGAAGAGGGATAGACTTAGAATGATCACATTCATTTGCGGGATATATAAATAAAAGATAGTATGATATTAATACCAAAAGGACAGTAGAGAGGAGGTTCAGGAGGACCTGTCCATGCTGGAAGCTTGCCACAGGAAGTGGAGGAGTCTGTTAGGATAAATAAGAAACCACCAAGGTAACGATAGTTGGAAATCATCAATCTGGACAAGACCTGAGTGACGAAAGCATATAAATGACATACAAAATACCTCTTCAGTAAAAATATTGCAAACCACACTGTCTACAAAAAGAAAGAGGGTGAAAGAGATAGAGAATAAAAATGTCTGTCATAGTCAGAGGGAAAGAGCAAGAGGGAAACTGGAGACATTGGTTGCTGGAAATATGCACTGGTGAAAAGATGGGTGTTGAATGTTGTATGACTGACGTTCAATTATGAACAACATTCTATCTCATGGTGATTCTATTACAAATTATTACAAAAATATACCCTTTAAGCACAAAACAGTGTGACTCACACCCAAGATATATCTCTTCTCAAAGGAAGGTAATATTACTTAGTATATCTTGGTGTCCTCTCATATTCTACTATTAATCATGGATTTGAGAAGGAAGTTCTAATGAAATCCAATGGAGAAAAAGGTAATGGCATAATCAGGGAGCCAGCATGTCCCTGAATAGCACACAGTTTCTGAACAGAACTCAAATCTTAATTTGGAGTAAAATGAACCCTTCTATTGCCTTTCATTGAAAGAAATTATGTCACCTATTTATTCATTCAACAAATAATGACAGTTTCTCCATGAGTGCCAGAATATAAATTAAAATAAAGCATCATCACAAGTATGAAAGGCTCTTGCAATTAAGTGGAAGGAAACAGATACTAAAATAAATCAAATTCTTTCTCACTTGACCCAAATAAGAAAAAGAAAAACCAAGATTAAAAATTAATTGCAACTGGTTTCAGAAGGTATTCTCTCTTAATCCTGTCCTTTATATTTTTTCCTAAATATTCTATATTCTACTTGATTAATTTATCTCTCACACATACACCTTACCTACATGGCATAATTTTATATTAATATTTAATAATAAAATACTTTTGCAGATTTGTTTTTGAATCTGCCTTCCCCATAAGGTAGAATGGTGAGCTTGCCATTTACTGTGAATTGAGAAAAGAGATAATGCAAAAGACATGAATCAGCCTATTCACTTTTAAAATTTTAGAAATATTTTGTAAATCACTAGTACAGGTATAAATCTTGAAATTCATGATTTTTAGTTTCAAAAGCCAAGCACTTATGAAAAAAGTTTGTTTATATTTTCTTATTTCTCAGTTTTATATATTAGTAAACAATTAAAAGTTGAAGCATGACTAGATCTAATGTTTCTCAAGGCATGGTCTGCAGATGATGTATTTCAAAAGAATCTAGGGTTTACCAAAAGTTGCAAGTCGTAGAGTCTTGCCTTGAGTCTAAGGGTAAAAATAGGAATATGCATTTTAAGAGGTAGCTTTAATTTTCCTTGTGCAATAAACAGTTTGACTAACAATCTATACCATAGAGAAGAAAATATAATAAAATAGTCGTTTTATAGCAGGATAGTATAGGAGGGAAGGCTCTTGCTTTGCATGCATTTGAACTTGATCCTGATTAAATTCCTGGCTAAATGAATCCTCTGATCACTGCCAGGGTTCACTACTGATCTTCGAGCCACAAATAGTGCCTAAGCACCACAGGATTTTGACCTACCTTCCTCTCCCCAATTCAAAAGCAAACAAACAAAAACTGTGGTTATTTTTGTTTTTGTTTTTGTGGTTCAAATGGAGGTATGCATTTGCCCAGTAGATAGAATAGAAAACTAGAGAAATGTAAAATGAGTAGATTATGAGACCCTAACAAGGCACAGAACTCCACCGTCAATAAGGTGGGTGTTGGGTAGCAGAAATGTAAATTTGAACATTTTAAAATTTTAAATTAGCAGCTTGAGAAAACTCCAGTGCAGGCAGTAATGATAGTGAACTAACTTTCATATGTCACTTTGCTAGAACACTAAGACTCATTACTAAGTCTGGGTATCATCACTCCAGAATAATAGAGTAGCAGTAGCTAAGGAAACCATATATCCTGCTTTTAGTGAAACCTCACAAATCCTATGTATGTGGAAGGATAACTTTACAAGATAAACTAATTCCTGAATAGAAGAGTATGCAATACAAAAAGCATGTGGTTAGAGGAAAAGCCAAACGTTATTGGTTTAATTTTTAACCTGCCAAATATGTATCAACACCTTTAGCCATGTGAACTTCCTCATAGTCATTAATATTTACAGCACTAGTCAAATTAAAATTAAGACTTAAGTATGGGTGCTTATACTGTTTGACTCTTGTACTAAAAAAAAAAGTGGGAATTTGGGGCTCAGGTCATAAAGAAAGAAAACAATGTGAAGAAAGAAATTCTCAATGAGATGAGTTATTATCAAAATAAGTGAACCTCTTAGGAAAGAGCCAAAATACCTCAAATTTGGCAGTCACAATCAAGTAGAAACTGGAGAATGAAAACTGAGCCAAACACAAAGAAGCAAATAAGGATACAATTTTAGTCAAGTTTGTTAATGTACAAATCCATATATTATTTCAGCAGGGTTGCTCTGCACTTAATGGATGAAAATAGAGAGATAGGCATGTTTATGTATTGATTAGTGAGTGGTACCCATGTAGTATGAGTTTTAAATACTGTGCATATATTATTGTTGTTCTTTACGTCATCATTGCAAGGAGTATTAATATTAACCTTTAGTTACTCCTTTAGTTTGATAATAAACAGGATCTTCAAGTAGGTTATTGATGAGTAGGAATCAAACCCATTTGCTCTGCTATCTTACTAGGCATTAACAAACTTTGAATAGAACAATGTAAGAGAGGTTTTGCATTTTAATAAAAATTCAATAAATGTCATAATGGGTAAATAGGTTGAGGAAGAAACAGGGAGTTACTAGTATCAATAGTCTTTTTTTTTTTTTTTTTTGGATTTTAGATTTTTTTAGATTTTTTAGATTTTTGTCACGCCGGATGACACCCAGGTGACACTCCTGGCTATGGCTCAGAAATCACTCCTGGCTTGGGGGATAGAAGTGCAGTCCATCCTGGGTCAGCTGCATGCAAGGCAAACGCCCTACTGCTGAGCCATTGCTCCAACCCCAACTGCCAATAGTCTTAAGAAATGTTTTAGACATCAAAAAGATCCTGTACAATCTCTGCATTATCCTCCTTGGAAGCAACCATCAAATCTGTATTTCCATCTTTATTGGTTAAATTAACATTTGGATTCTTCTCCAAAAGTTCTTTTTACTGACTGTGTGTAGTCTCCTTTTACACAATAAGTTCAGTCATTGAATTCTAAAGAATAAACGGAAATTATAAAATGAAGAAATGGATCAAATATAATGATGGTTTATGCCATTTTCATAAAATATTTCAATTATGTGGTCTAGTATTGTCATTTCTAATTTAGAGTTTTACAGTATAAATGACCAGATAAACCACACTTTGTCAGGTGGCATTATTTCCCGTTTTTTGAATATACATTAATTTCCTTGAGTCATCAGAACTTGTATGATATTAAATTCTCTAAATAATCATCTGAAAATGAACTCATAATGAAAAATTCTTCTTATTAAGTGTTGAATATAAAAGGGTTGACAGACTGACTCAAAAATTAAACAACTGCTGGGGCCAGAGTGATGGTGCAAGCCGTAAGGCATCTACCTTGGGCCACCCTAGTACGGACCACTGTTCTATCTTCTAGAGTCCCATATCGTCCCCCAAGCCAGGAGCGGTTTCTGAATGCATAGCCGGGAGTAATCCCATAGTGTCACCGGGTGTGGTCAAAAAAACAAATAATAAATAGATTAATTAATTAAAAAATTAAACAGTTTCTAATCTAAATTGTTAGAAATAGAGTGAATCCAAACAGGAGCTTCTGTGTCACATAATGTGTGACATATAGATCAACTTTCTTTGTTGCTAGAATAAATATGATTATTAAGTTAAAAAAAAGAAATGTTATAGAGGGAAGACATTTTGTTGTTTAGGATGAGCACTTTAGAATCAATGTATGCAATGACAGATACACTAAGAAAATGTCCTTTGTTAAGTTTGGGTTATGAAGTGTCAAAACCTCTCCAGAAAATTTTGATTGGATTACCTAACAATGTTGTGGTTCTACCAAGAAGCAGGTCTACCCTGGGAGAGTGGGGTGATTTGATTACGAAGGCATATCATATATATATACATATATACATATATACATATATATAGTTACATATATATGTAACTTTTTAAAACTTCAGAAACTCTTTTTTGTTTGTTTTCATTTATTTAAGTGTCATGATTACAAACCTGTTTATAGTTGGGTTTTAGTCATAAAAAAGATTACCCCCCTTTGTCAGTACAACATTCCCACCACCAGTGGTCCCCATCTCCTCCTATCCCACCCCCTGCCTATATTCGACACAGGCATTCTACTTCTCTCACTCATTAACATTGTCATAATAGTTGTTAGTGTAGTTATTACTCTAACTGTATTCATCCTTCTTTGTGGTGAGCTTCATATTGTGAGCTGGTCCTTTCAGCTCTCATATCTATTATCTCTTAGCATATTACAATAATGTATTTTATTTTCCTTAAATCCCATAGATTAGTGAAACTATTCTGTTTCTATCTCTCTCCCTCTGTCTTATTTTATTCAGCATAAGTTACCATGCCCATCCATGTATAGAAAAATTTCATGACTTCATCTCCTGATGGCTACATAATATTCCTTTGTGTACATATATCACAGTTTCTTTAGCCATCATTTGTTGTTGGACATCTGGATTGTTTCCAGATTTTGGTTATTAAAAATAGTGCTGAAATGAATATAGGTGTGCACAAGGCATTTTTTGTATTTTGTTGTTGTGTTCCTAGGTTATATCCCTAGGATTGGTATCGCTGAATCAAATGGTAGCTCTATTTTCAGTTTTTTGAGGAATTTCCATATTGGTTTCCATAAAGGCTGGACTATATGGCATTCCTACAAGCAGTGAATGACAGTACCTTTCTCCCTACATCCTTGCCAGCACTGATTATTCTTGTTCTTTGTGATGTGTGCCAGTAGTCCCTGTGGCATGAGATGATACCTCATTGTTGTTTTGGTTTGCATCTCTCTGATTATTAGTGATGTCAAGCATTTTTGTGAGCCTTTTAGCCATCTTATAGTCATATCTAAGAATTTTAGAGTGAGAGGTAGATTTTGGGAAGTGGCAATTGATTAAAGACCTAATTTGGGGGCTTGTGTGTCTGGGGAGGGACTAACAGTAATCCACAATAAAATCACTAAGGGCATGAAGGAAATGGTACAGATTTTGGACTCCTTCTTGAAATGTAATTAGCAATTATTGATAGGTAATGGTATGTGTAGTGTACAAATAATTGAAAAGTTGAGAGAAAGCATTTATGTTGTGTTGTGAGGTGGGTGAATAGGATGATTGCAAAAATGACAAGAGATCCTGGAAAAGCATGGGGATGATCTCAGTATTTGTACATGAGCTCATTGGGAGAACTATATACAGGGAAATGAGAAATTGGCCATGTAACAGAGGCTAGTAGAAGAGTAATGTTTAAAATCTTAAGTATAATGGAACTCTTGGCATGGTTCTGCTCAGACTTTAAGTCATTCTCTTTTTTTTTTAAATAAATGTGTTAAGTATTCAAGAAATATAAGATTTTAGTGAAAAGAGTACTGTTATGGTAGGGTTCTAGTGCCAAATTTGTCTCTAATTAATTATGTGACCTTTGGAATGTCACTTAATATAATTCAGACTTGACAACTTCACATGTAAAAGTAGGTACCCAGGGTATACCTTATTTTTGAACTTAATGGTTCTTACTAGTTTCTTTTATCATAAAAGTTAATTAATGTATATTATAGGCTATTGTACCCTATACTTTCTTTTGGGGTAAATGTTAATGATAATTATAACTCTATGTTATAAATATTTCAGGTGTTTATACCTGAAAGCCATGGATAATTGGGTATTTGCATTTATTATTTATTCTATTGTTGAGACAAATTATCGAGGCTACAAAAATTATGTAAAATATGAAACTAGGTGAAAATTTCCCAAATGCAACATTTAACTATTATTTCAATGGTAATCAACAACAGTATGAACATACTAAATAATATAAAATTTTCTTTTTTATTTAAGTAGGAAATGACATTGGGACATTGAATGCTTAAAACAAGATTGTAAATATTGAATATCCATTTTATAACATCAATCTGAAATCAATTCATGGGCTCTTTCTAAGAGAGAGAGGGATGACTAATCTCACAACCTTGCCCCTGTGCTCTGAATTGTCTCATTCCAAGTAATGTATAATTTTTTAAAAGCCCCACTGTCTTAAAACTAATGTTCTTCCTTGGAAAAACTGTTGTTGAATTTGTTTTGCAGAGCATCAACATAAATGACCCAGATCTTTTAAAATTCACCCATTTATTGGAGTACTAAGAATTTCAAGCAAAGATTTTGCAAGGTGAATTAACAGTCCAAAGTATAGTTTTCTGCCAAGTTGGTAAGCCAGATAAACTAATTTCACCCTTCATACAGAAATTAAATATTTATTGATTGATACTGTAACCTTTCAGATTAATAAAATTGCTAAAAAACAATTAAAATTTCTAATGTAGTACTGTTTGCAAAGTGCATTTTTGACTAAATTCCATCTCTAAGGTTAATTACCATATATAGGCGCCAAGAATAATAGATTAAGTGGAAAGTTGGCTCCAAAAGTTAAAGAATAGATAGAAATAAGGATTATCAGAAATGATTTATGTCCTATGGATGAATTTGAGGGAGAAGAGCCAAACAGCCACATTACTTTTCTCTTCGCTTAAAGGTTTTAATCCAAAGGGGTAGCATTAAATTGTGACTATTGCTTTCAGAGAGGGGCTTCTCTCAATATTCAGAATGATGTTGTCCTTGCTGGTTAATCTGAATATGTTCAAGACTTCCTAGGCAAAACTAATAATAGTTTTTTTTTATAAGTCAAAACTATTTATGAAAAAGTGTGCAGAAATATAAAGTAGTTGGCTACTTTATGAAGATGGTCAAGGAATTTTGACATTTTAGCACAGAATCTATTTCAAAGCCACAACAGTACTAAGGTATTCTCAAACCTCCTCTCTTAAACTGTGACTGTGACTCCCCAGATTGGCTGGTACAGTTTTAAAAACATTTGATCTAAAATTAATTTCTTCAGGATATATTATTAGCAAATGATTTACAAGCCAATTTTATGCAATACTGTATCCAAGTTTTCTTGAAAAAAAAAAACGGGACTATGAGTGGAAAACATTTAAGAGACCCTGTGATAGCAACTAGCCAGAACTATAGTATAATTCCACTCCCTTTTTCTTATTTGGAAAATGATAAAAATAGATGATTTTCTAACATTGTTCTACTACCATAATATAGAAAGCAAATATTTTAATATTAGAAAAGCCATGTAGACATATTTGTACACATGCACAAAACTCATAGACTCAGTGTATATAGATGCACATGTGCATATGTGGATATATATATATATGAGAATGCACATATATGTGTGCATGATGAGTACTATATCTGTACTTCTTTAAATTCAGTTTGTAAGCATCCCACTAAGAATCTACCTCACTATATCATCTTAAATAAAGTCCAGGCACTAAAAGGGAACTCCAAACTAAACGTGTTTTCATAACAAAGAAAACTTCCAAAAAGAAAACTTAAATTAAGAAAGGGACCTTTAAAATGTGGTTTATGATGAAAATAGCAAAGAATATATACTTTTTTTGTAAATAAGCAACTAAAAGGCCTTCATGACACATTCAGTGAAGAGATGCCCTCATAACTTTTACCAGTTAATTGATGCATAAAAGGTTGTGAAGATTAATGTACATCAAAATCAAAACTAAATTGAATTTTTGACATTTTTGCAAATAAAAACCCCAAAGAATACATAGGTGCCTTTTGATTTGTCACAGCTGGAAGACTCTGAATCATGAAGCGCTCTAGGAGAGGCCATTAAATAGCGTTAGATGGTTTGTCAGTGTGGAGGAAAAGTAATTGAAGAACCAAACTGTGTGTATGGGCACTGCATTTTAAAAGATTTACCAAATAGTGATAAGGTGAATCTTTTTCTTTCACAGCTAACGCATAAAGTGTTGATTAGGTAGTCAAAGGAAAATTTTATTATTTAAATTCTTTAAAAAATTAGCTTAAATATATTATCTTCAAGACATTTTTTGCCGTTTTTGAAAAATATTGACCACATATTGACTTGGCTTTTATTTTTATATGCAGCAGAGAAAAAGAGTAAAATTCACCAATTATTCCATGTGCATATATTTCAAAAAGCAGCATTTTAGTATGGAATGAATAGAGAAGATAAATATGAACCAAAGTTCTTAGTACTAATTTAATGAGACTTGGAATTTGAAAAAAATTTTACAAGAATCATTATCTTTTATTTTTATTTATATTTTTTATTTTTTTGGTTTTTGGGTCATACCCTTCCGCACTCAGGGGTTACTCCTGGCTCTATGCTCAAAATCACCCCTGCAGGCACAGGGGACCATATAGGATGTCGGGATTCGAACCACAGTCTGTATGAAAGGCATATACCTTTCTGCATGAAAGGCAAATACCTTACCTCCATGCTATCTCTCCGGCCCCAAGAATCATTATGTTTTAAAAATTACTTTGTTGGGGCCCGGGAGATAGCATGGAGATAAGGCGTTTGCCTTTCATGCAAAAGGTCATCGGTTCGAATCCCGGTGACCATATGGTCCCCTGTGCCTCCAGGAGCAATTTCTGAGCATGGAGTCAGGAGTAACCCCTGAGCACCGCCGGGTGTGACCCCAAAAAAAAACAAAAAAAATTATTTTGTTTAACTTATTATTTTATAGGTGCATATTACAATACAAAGTCAGGGTTTTTTAATCCAACACCATTAATTTATCTTCCTTTCCACAGCAATAATCCCATAATTCTCAGTTTTATTAATCATCTCAGGATGTTTCTATTGGGAATATCTAATGATTTTTATTTTATTTATTTTTATTCATACATGTATTTAAGCACTGTGATAATAAACATGTTTATAGTTGGGTTTTGTCATAAAAAAAAAACCCTTTACCAGTGCAACCTTCCTACCATCAATGCCCACATATTTCTTCTCCCCAACCCCCTTGCCTATATTTGAGACAGGCATTCTATTTCTCTCACTCACTACCATTGTCATGATAGTTGTTAATGTAGTTATTTCTCTAACTGTGCTCACCACTCTTTGTGGAAAGCTTCATATCATGGTCCAGTCATTCTAGCACTCATCCCTATTGTTTCTGGGTATTATTAATGTACTTTTATTTTTCTTAAATCCCACACATGAGTGAGTGAGACTATTCTGTGTCTATTTCTTTTCCTCTAACTTATTTCATTCAGCATAATAGTTTTCATGTCCATTCACGTATAAAAATATTTTATGATTTCATTTTTCTGGAGGCTGCATAGTATTCCATTGTATATATGTACTACAGTTTCTAAGTCACTCATCTGTTGTTGGCATTTGGGTTGTTTCTGATTCTGACTATTGTAAATGGCACTGCAATGACTATAGGTGTGTAGATGGCATTTTTGTATTGTGTTTTTGTGTTCATAGGGTATATCCCTAGGTTTAGCATCGCTAGATCATATGGGAGTACAATTTCCGATTTTTTGAGGAATCTCATATTTTTTTTCCAGAAAGGCTAGACTAGAAGGCATTCCACCAGCAGTGAATGAGAGTTCCTTTCTTCCCACATCCTCACCTTCACTGATTGCTTTTCTTTGTGACATATGTATGCCAATCTCTGTGGTATGAGATGGTACCTCGTTGTTTTGACTTGCATCTCACTGATGATTAATGATAATGAAAATGATTAGCATTTTCATGTGCCTTTTGGCTATTTGTATTTGAGAAAATGTTCATTTCTTCTCATTTTTGATGGGATTAGACTTTTTTTTCTAGTTAATTTTGTCAGTACCTTGTATATCTTAGATATTATCCCCTTCTCTTATGGGTATTGGGGTAAATAGTTTTCCCATTATATAGTGGTCTTTGTATCCTAGTCACTATTTTCTTTGAGTTGCAAAAGCTTCTCAGTTTAATAAGTCCCATTTTTTTTTATCTCTGCCTCCACTTGTTTGGACAGTGGTATCTTCTTCTTTAAGATGCTTTTATTCTCAATGTCATGGAGTGTTTTACCTACATGTTATTCTATATGAACAGGGTCTGATATCCAGGTCTTTATTCCATTAGGATTTAATTTTGTTCATTATATTAGATGGAGGTCCTAGTTCGCTTTATTGCATGTTATTGCATTTGGCTTGTTGTCCAAACACCACTTGTTAAAGAGGCTTTCCTTGCTCCATTTATTTTTAAAAAAATGAAATATGCTGGTGCTATGTATCAATTAACTTAATAAGATCTTGGTTTCATTATTTATTATTTTGGGGAGTTTTCTGGGGTCACACCTGGTAAATCTCAGGGGCTACTCCTGACTTTGCATTCAGAAATTACCCTTGTTAGGCTCAGGGGAACATTTGAGATGCTGGGAATCAAACCACTGTCCATTCTGTGTTGGGCGTGTGCAAGGCAAACCCCTATGACTGTCCTATCTCTCTAGACCTTAGTTTAATTATTTTGAAAATGAAAAAGAATCAATAGTATTTGGGGCCAGGGAGGTAAGGTGCCTGCCGTGCCTTGTGTTAACCTAGGACAGACTGCGGTTCGATCCCCCGGTTCCCCATATGGTCCCCCGTGCCTGCCAGGAGCGACTTCTGAGCAAATAGCCAAGAGTAAACCCTAAGCGTCACCGGGTGTGGCCCAAAAACCAAAAAAAATATCAATATGAGTTAAAATGAAAACAAGTTTTATAATCAGCTTATAAATAAACACTTCTGCATATTCTGTTAAGGCTAGTCCCAGAACAGAGGCAAATCAGAATGGATTTTGCAGATATACCCCATAGTTCAGAGGTTTTGTATGGAAGTAGATCATGAAAACATTTTAATGAATAACACTATTTAATAAAAATTATAATAGTTACAAGCAATCAGAAGCTATCTAAAAGAATGTTTTTTCTCCCTAAATGTATTTTCTTATTCTTCAGAACAACCATGTATACAATCACCTGCAAAAGTAGTCTAAAACATGCTATCAAAACCCCTTTGAGGTCATTCCCTCTCAGAAAGATGAAGTAATCACTTATATCCTAGATCTTGAGATTAAAACAAAAATTTCAGGCCAGAGAGATATATAGAGCATTTGACTTGCATGAGACCAACTCATACAGACTTGGGTTAGATCCCTGGCATCCTATATGGTCCCCGGAGCCTACTAGGAGTGATTACTGTGCATAGAACCAGGGTAACCCCTGAGCACTGCTGGATATGGCCCAAAAGCCAAAAAAATAAAAATAAATAAAAATAAAATAGAAATTTTGACCTTGTCTCCATGTATTGATAATATTTGGGAACAATTATAGTCTGAAATGAACTTTCATAGAATTTTGAAGAATAAAGTGAAATTTTGCTCTGGAGTTGTATTATAATGACTATAGCTTTTTTTTCAGGTCACTGACCCCAGTTAAATACCTGGCACAACATATTGTTCCCTGAGTAGCATCAACATTTTCCCAAGTCCAGAACCAGAAATTCCAAGAAACACTGAATATATGTCACTCACATTCTCCCCCAAAATTAGTCAAGTTTCTACTTTTTTTAAATAGATAACTTATAAAAGAAAAGTTAAGGGGACAATGATGATTTACATTTTACACAAACTGGGGGAAATGCAGTTATATTTTTGTTGATTCAGATGCTTTTAAAAGTCAATGTGGAGTACAGAAAATAATTTTAATGGAAAATCATGACTGTTATGTGAAAGTCCTGCAGGTTGATACCCAACAAACCCACCATATCAGCAGTAATAAATATACTCCTGGTGGCCCCTAAACTCTACTTGAACACAAGAAGTTTCCCATGCCCCCACCAGCATTATTTAACAATGAAAATGTTCATTAGGTTGAAGATATCCAAGAATTCTGCTTCATTGAGAAAATATTGTAATTAACTAAGGAAAGTAAAAATTGTGTCTCACATATATGAGTCTATAGGTGCTATCCCTGACACCACAAAACAAATAAAAACAAGAAGATAAAGAGATTGTAAGATGCTTTCCTTGTATGTGAATTGATCCTTAGTGCCCCATATTGTTCCCTGATATCCACTAGATGCAGGGGTGGCAGACAAGTTCGACACAAAGAGCCAACATTTTAAACTGTGAGAGTCAGAGAGCCACACCACGC
>PVKC010016082.1:0-21035 GCA_004027635.1 Crocidura indochinensis
GAAAAATGTGCTATTAATATTACCTATTAATTATTTTATTAATATTTTATATTACACATTATATAATTTATATGTTATATATTATTTATTTATATTATATAACATATAATATTATATTAATCATTAATATTAGCTATTCATATTAAGAAAATCCAGGTGAGTGGTCTCCACTAGTGCAATATTTCTGCAAATATAAATTTCATTAAAATATAATTTTAGATATTTATTTACCTATCATAGTGCTAATATTGATGCTTTTGGCATGCAAACATAGGACCATCAGCCTTTACCAGCATGCCAGAAACCATCACTTCCCATAGCCCGGGCTTGTTTTGCATATTATCATTGAATTTTGCATGATTTACTAATATTTATTAATAAAGATCAGGCATAAGACAAGGTTCTCTATTCTCCTATGTCTATTCAATATAGAACTGGAAATGTTTGCCAATACAATCAGGCAAGAAATAGTTATCAAGGGTGTGTGGCCTATAGAAAAGGTCAGCTTTCGCTATCTGTGGATGACATGATTTAACATTTAGAAAATCCTAATGATGCTATAAAAAGATCTTAGAGGGCCGGAGATAAAGCACAGCAGGTAGGGTGTTTGCCTTGAATGTGGCCAACCTGGAACAGACCCGGGTTCGAATCCCTGCATCCCATATGGTTTCATGAGCCTGCCAGGAGCGATTTCTGAGTGCAGATTCAGGAAAAATCTCCCCGCAAAAAAACTCTTACAATTGACACACATCACAAAGAATGAGAACAAGCAGTGCTGGCGGGATGTGGAGAGAAAGGAACTCTTTTTCAATGTTGGCGAGAATGCCCTCTAGCCCAACCTTTATAGAAAACGATATGGAGATTCTTCCAAAAACTGGAAATCCAGCTATACCACTCCTAGGGATATATCCTAGGAACACAAAACTACAATACAAAAATCTTTTCCTCACACTATATTCATTGCAGCACTATTTACAATAGCCAGACTCTGGAAACAGCCAAGATGCCCGTCAACAGATGAATGGCTAAAGGAACTGTGGTACATATGCACAATGGAATATTATGCAGCAGTCAGTAGAGATGAAGTCATGAGATTTTCCTATACATGGATATACATGGAATCTATTATGCTGAGTGAAATAAGTCAGAGGGAAAGAGATAGATGCAGAATAGTCTCACTCATCTATGGGTTTTAAGAAAAATTAAAGACATTCTTGCAATAATTTTCAGAGACAAAAGAGAGGAGGGCTAGAAATTCCAGCCCACTACATGAAGCTCACCACACTGAGTGGTGAATGTATTTAGAGAAATAACTACATTGAGAACTATCATACATAATGTGAATGACAAAACAAAATGACATAGCATAACATAATGTGAATGAATGAGGGAAGTAGAAAGATTGTCTAGAGTACAGGTGGGGTGGGGGGTGGGAAGAGGGAGATTTGGGACATTGGTGATGGTAATGTTGCATTGGTGAAGGGGAGTGCTCTTTATGTGACTGAAACCCAACCACAATCATGTTTGTAATCAAGGTATTTAAATAAAGATATTTAAAAAAAACTCTTACAAAGAGTAGGTTTGTATAGTTAAGTGTCAAGTCACAAAGTTAATACACAGAAACTCATGGTTTTCCTACAGGCAAATAATGATATTGAAGAGAGAGATATTAAAATAACAGTCCCATTTCGTATCCCGGTACCCCATGTGGTCCCCCGTGCCTGCCAGGAGCAATTTCTGAACATGGAGCCAGGAGTAACCCCTGAGCACTGCCGGATGTGACCCAAAAACAAAAAACAAAACAAAACAAGCAAAAAAAAAAACCAAAAAAAAAAAACAGTTCCATTCACAATTGTGAGTTAGTAAATCAACTACCTCAACATCAGCCTAATTAGAGATATGAAAGACTTATATAAAGAAAAGCACCAAATACTACTTCAAGAAATAAAACAGAACACAAGGAAATAGAAACACTTCCCCTGTTCATGGATTGGGAGGATTATTATCATAAAAATCGAAATACTACCCAAAGCATTGTACAGGATTTAGTGCAATTCCAATAAAGATATTCAGGACATTTTTCAAAGAAATTGATCAAACATTCTTAAATTTCATATGAAAAAAAATACCTCACCCAAGTAGCTAAATAAATTCTTGGGCATCACTTTTCACAACTTCAAACTGTACTACAGAGCAGTACTAATTAAAACAGCATGCTACTGGAATACAGACAGATCATCAGATCAACAGAATAAAATTGAATATACTAAGATAGAGCCTCAAATATATGATCAGGTAGTCTTCAATAAAGAAGTAAAATAAACAAAGTGGAGCAAGGAAAGCCTCTTCAACTAATGATGTTAGGACAAATGGTCAGCTACATGCAAAAAATGAATTCCACTTCTTTCTAACACGCACAAGAGTCAAATTAGAATGGATTAAAGAACCTAATAAGTACACAGAGGAAAATGTAGGCAGAACTCCCCATGACATTGAAGCTAAAGGAATTTTTCAAGGATGAAACACTATTGACTAATCAAGTTGAAGCAAAGGTATTTAAATGGATTACATCAAACAAGTATATTCTGAAACTCAAAGAAAATAAAAAACAGAGTAAAAAGACAGTCCACAGAGTGAAAGAAATTATTTTTCCACCACTCATCTAAAATGTATTATATCAAATATATAAGGTATTGGTAGTCTTTACCAGAAAAATATCCAAGTCCATAAAAATTGGAGAGAAGAGCTGTAAAAAGATTTCTTTAAAGAAGAATTGTAAATGGCCAAAAGGCACATTTAAAAATTCTATAAAAAATCATCAGGGAGAACCAAATCAAAATAATAACAAGATATTACCTCATACCACAGAGACTGGCACACCTCAAAATTAAAACAAATAACAAGAGGTGGCTTATGTACAGGGAAAAAATAGCTTTGATTCACTTCTGGTGAAAAAAAAATATACATTTCTAAAAAATATCTGGGAATTGATTTTCCATTTGACTCAGAAACTCTACATCTTGGGAGATATCCTAAGGTCCCCCCAACCAAAAATAAAAAAACCAACATAAAATTTATGTATTTGCATCTTTAAGATGCAAAATCTGGAAACAGTCCAAGTGCCCAAGAATTTATGACTAGATAAAGAAACTATGGTACAATATATACAGTGCAATATATTTGCCTGTAGAAACTATAAAGTCATTCAATTTTATACTCCATGGAAGGATCTGGAGATTTTTATTCTAAGTGAAGTTAGTTAGAAAAAGAGACCTACACTCAGTAATCTCTTTCAAGTATGAAATATAAAGAAACATAATATTGGAATAGCAAATACTCAAAGACAATGGAAACAAAGAACTTTATAACTGGTATAAATGCCACCTGAGGGGGTTGGGAAATAGGACGGGGAGGAGGCAATGATGGTAGAGTGTTCAATTGGTTTTTTTTTTTTTTTTTTTGGTTTTTGGGCCACACCCGGTGACGCTCAGGGGTTACTCCTGGCTATTCACTCAGAAGTTGCTCCTGGCAGGCACGGGGGACCATATGGGGAACCGGGGGATCAAACCGCGGTCCGTCTTAGGTTAGCGCAGGCACCTTATCTCCAGCGCCACCGCCCGGCCCCTGAAGTGTTCAATTGGAGGAGGAGTAAGTGGTGCTGAAAAGTGGTAAAGTGTTACAGATAAAACCCTAGAAGCAACAGTGCAATAAACTTCCACATATATATAAATAGTGCAAAATTTCCACATATATATATTTATACATGTGATATATATATCTGTACATACACATATATATATGTGTGAAGGGATAGGTGTTCAAAACATGTAGTTCTGAAACCCAATTATGAATAACTAATTCTATAGTGATTAAATAAAAATATTTTAAATATAAAGTTGTTAACGTTGTATAAGAAAAAAATCAATTTGATACTGAGAAAATATATTTTCCCTATAAAAATCTGGAGAAGAGAAGGCATAGTAGTCTGCTGCACATAGAACTTAAAATCAGAAGCAACGAAGTGTCTTAGTGATTAGACTTGCTGAGGTCCTTCTGCTTTAGAGATTCAATTGTTTTCACATTGGAAGTCCCCACTCTCATTACCACACTACTTCTTATACTATGTTTGTACTAGAGTCAATCTCACTTTTCAGACTCAGAGCTAAATTAAAGACTTTAAGCCTCAGTGAACAAAAGACTTTATCTACAATTACAAATTTGTTGGGGCTTCCATTTATTTTCTCTTCTGGGCATATTCTTTTGATACTCTGACCAAACACAACCCCTTCCCTATCATATTATTCACTTACTTGGCTACCATCTTTCTTCATCACCTGGATGCAAATTTTATTAGAAGAAGGATCACATAACTTGTTTCAGTACTGTACCTCAAGAACCAAAAGTGTTTTTTTTTACACAAAATTGGTAATTGATCAAATATAGTATGGGATTTCTCTTATAAATAATGAGTAGCCCTTAAAATGTATTTAAGTTCTGTTATAGATCTGCATCCCCCAGAGGTACTTGACTCTAAGAGGCCAAGGTTACACAGCCAAAAAAGAGGGGCCTGGATGCCATTTCAGAGTTTTGAACACATCAATGCTGCTAGCTTTTCTAAAACACCATTATTCCATCATCATCACCATTATTATCATCATGTCAGGACACCATGACTTAGGCACTACCCAGCTTTCTGAATCCCCTGCCAGTTATTTGTTCAGTGAGTGGTAATCACAGCAAACTTCAGACCTCTATTCTCCACTAACTGTCTTTAAAGCCAGAAGGAGTTGAGCTAATTTTCTTTTTCCTACCACATAGAAATATGTCTTCTCTTCTTTGAACACTTTATACTACCACTATCATTTTAGTGAATGCCCTGCAACAATCCCAAGACACTGCATATCATATTGTCTGGTCACCCTGTAAGAATGCCTTCTATTCTTAACTCTGCCTCATTTTCATAAGTTACTCAGATGAATAGAATTTATTAAAGTAATTTATTTGAGATGAATAGGTAGCTAAGCAATGAGTCTAATAGTTAAGGAATCGGTTTTTTAAGTCAAAATCTTCAGGGTCATTTGCTTAATCGGTACTGATTCAGCTTTTTCTGAATAGGAGACTGGGCAGTGTTCAAAGACTTCAGAGATTAGAAAGAAAGTCAGAACCATGTCTAAAAATATATTTGAGGATCAGAGGGGAATTTACCCTACCTCAGCTCCACCCCCTTGTAGAGCTATAGCAACCAATGAAGGCATAATGCTGAAATTAAGAGGAGCCTCAAAGTATGGGCGGGGGGCCTTCTTGACCAGCTGTCACTTTGGGCAGTACCAGAAGGCTATCTACAATTTTCTACTGTACCTTAGTTCTTGTTTCAGCACTAATCTACAAACAGGATCAATTTAAAGTTTTGTCATTTTCCCCAATGCATTGTTTCATGGTCATTGCTCAACATTCCCATTCAGACATCATTGAATTAATGCCTGGGGAAACTGAGATAGGAGATGTGAAATGGACCAGTATTAAAGCCTTGGTTTGTGTTTGTGAGTATCTTTGTAATTTGAGTTGCTAAATGTCATCCTTGGGGGCTAATAAAGACAACACTTCTAATAGTCTTGGAGGCTCGAAGTCTGAGGTTGGAAGAATAACAGTATCCCATATAGCTGAGTTCTGCTTAGAGTTAAGATCTGGTTATGATTAAAGTTTTGGGTAAGGGCCCTTTTCTTGGTAAGTAGTATCACAGTCTCTACAAAGAGTAAAAAGGGCTAGGGAGATTTGTAGGATCACTTTCTAGAGTTCATCAATGCTGTTTATAAGATCTCTATTCTTAGGACTGATCATCACACAAAAGTTCCACCTACCAGTATCAACAAACACTATTTGGAGTTAGGAATTCAGTATATGAATTTGGGAAGTGGAGAGTAGAAGAGAGTGTACAAACATTCAGATTATAGCAGAAATCATGAGGTCAGTTGACTAGTAGTATCCTGGAAACTCTGCTCCTGAGCTGCATGACCTTGGATCAGTTACATGTTAACATCTCCCTGATTTAGTTTCATTGTTAAGAAAATAATAGTAGCAGTAATACCTAGATCTTATCCTATATTTATGGTCAAGTCTAGAGATTTGATTGGTGCCGACCTCTCCCGTATTTCTATAGGACAATTTTATAGGTGAGTTGTCCTTTAATCAAAAACTATAGTTAAAGCATTAAATAACTAACTCATATAACACAGTTTTTTTCCCAAACAAATTCTTTCACAGAAAAGCAAAATAAATCATTTCTGGTAGGGCGTAAAAGAATGAATCGTGTATCTAACATAAATCCAAATGCAGATACACTATATCATTCAAAACAATATGCAATTACATGTGTCACATTACTATTTATGTTCTTTTGGCTATATATAGTCTATAAATATTTAATAAGGCATTTTATATGACAAAAATCATATCCATAATACCTTGATTTCTATGTATCCTTCCTAGGTGATACATAATGTTCCAACAGTCCTCAATCACCTACAATTTTCATCAGTTTCTGCACCCACCTAACCCCTATTTAGAATGCAGCACTGCTGAAGTCTGACTACTTTGTAGTGATTTTCTCTTAACACATTTAAAGTCACTGTGTTCCAATTTCCAATAAGGCTGAAATTGTGTAGCATTGTTATAGGTTGCTTAACTGTTTTGACAGATGGAATAACAGGTCCAGCAAGAAACACCAGCTCTCCTATAGCTGGATGAGGGAATAAGTTAGTAAAATCAAGAGAATATCCAGGTTAGCCAGCATCAGAAAATAACCAGTGGCTCCAACAGGAACAAATGAGATATAATGGCTGTTCAATTCCTAATGTAAATTCTAGAAGGGAACCAGGGGAGGGGGTATGTAGGGTGGGGGGGCATGTAAGGGAGAAAATTGGATGTAATCAGAATCAGATTCAAGATAAACTGTTAATGGTTAATAGGGTCAGCCACCCAAGCAGCAACCAGACCTGGAATTTTCCATCCTCACTCTTTGACTGCATTCACTAGAGACCACATGTGCATTAGCCCACAGTCCAAGAAATCCATTTCTGGTGCTGATGAAAGGCAAGAAAAGTAACAGGAGTCATTTTCCACTTTAAAAACACCATGTTTTCAAAAGCAATATTCCAGGGTAAGAAAGGAAACTCAGATTCAAGAGAGGTGACAATAATAACAGCAATAAACAATAATATCCATGCTTCTCCCATGAGCATTGCCAACAGGGATTAAGTTTATGGTCAAATTGACCCTTATTGGTCCAAGTTTTGATAAAGCCATTTGCCTTGTGTTGTAACAAACAATAAGAATTAAATTTGTGCCTGCAAGGAAGCAGGTTAGAGTGGTGGGTAGAAAACTGGGACACAATTGGAGAGAAAGTCACTCTGGAGGGATCGGTGTTTGCAATATGAATGTTTTAAGTAACTGTATTATGAACAGTGTGGTAAATCACAGTATTATAACTAAAAAGATTTTTAAATTTTTAAAAATAAAAGCTAACACTCGACACCATGGAAAGGACCTCGAGTCTATACCTCAAAAAAAAATTCACAATTATCTTTGGGATAAAAATTGATAATTCCTCTTGCTCTGGAAATGAGGAAATTGCAAATGCAAGGAACCTAAGACTATCTGATTGAAAAAATATGGAGTAAAACTAAACTTGCAGCACTTTATTCTAAAGAACAGTGAGGTAGGCTCTCAATTCTTCTTTAGATTGTTTAAGAATGTTTTAGAACTTATTCAATCTTTGTTTTACATGGGTCTCATAGGCAGCAAAACATGCTCAGATATTATTAGCATTCCTGTAGCAAAGATGGGGGATGGGATTAAGCAGACATGGATCAATATGTGAAGAAACTATACAAAGGAATAGGAAGAACAGAGAAGTACATGAATTCAATGCCTTTTTTTTTTTACAAAACTAAATAATTTATTAGAGTAAATAATCTTAAAAAGTATTTTGTAAAAGAACTAAGCAATTTTTGTTTTTACTCTTATTTTAATAGGTCAGGGAGAGTTTGGGCCATAGCCAGTCTTGCTTAGAGACCATTTCTGACTTTGTGCTCAGGAGTTACTTCTGATGAGGCTTGTATCTGTATGTAGGGCCCAGTTCTTGTCTTCTTACTTCCACAAACAGCCACTGAAAAAAGCAAAGAGGTAAGGGTTATGGTGTGGAGGTGCCCAAGACTAGATTTCTTCTCTGTAATGTTCATCTACTATTGAGACTTCTGTCCTGGGCTGGAGGGGGAAAATAAGG
The DNA here is from genome assembly GCA_004027635.1 of Crocidura indochinensis. NCBI lineage: Eukaryota > Metazoa > Chordata > Mammalia > Eulipotyphla > Soricidae > Crocidura > Crocidura indochinensis. The sequence continues at coordinate 8,282 of PVKC010016082.1, forward strand.
AGGAAGAGGGAGAGGAAAACATGGAGAGGAGCTCTTGGACCCAGATTCTCTGCTTAGACTCAGCACCTGCCAAGTGACCCCCAGCACAGACTTCTTGGAAGGCCCCAAGTCAGCCCATTCTTACATTCTCTGATTACATTCTCCCTCCCAAAGTTAATATAAAACCCCCTCACTTGGATACATTGTACTTCTCCATGGAAATGAAGGGATTCCATTTGAACAATCACAGCCGCAAAAGCTCTTTTTTCTTAAGCTTCATTGACCATCAGGATATTCAAGCCCTGAAGTTGCAATGGGATCCTTGTGGGGAAAACTCAATTATACCCGCTACAGACTGCACATAAAACAAGGAGGGAAGAGAACAAGAGAAGGGGAGGGGGAAGGGACCAAAGGATATTTCTTTTGAATTATAAAGCCCCTGATTTAAAATTAGACCGTGCAATAACAATCCTAATTCCTGGAAACTCAGACAGACAAGGGACTAAAGGCATAATATATTGGGAGGAATTTCTTTTCACCGACTCCGAGGATGTAAGACAGCTTTTGGCTCTCACACAGCCTTGGCCGAATTTCTGACGGGTGGAAGAGGTTGTTAACCACCTTTTCATGGAAAACAAGCTTCCATTTCTAGTCTGAGGTTAAGCTATTCTCTGGCCAAAAGAAGCAATCCATCATGCTTCATTATGGGGCAGATCTCACAATGAATAGCATGTGGCAGAGATGGATAACTTAATATGACGCCATTCGGCAGCACAGTAAACATATCTGTCATCTCCACCATTGGCTGAGGTGGTCAGACGCCACTTGAGGTCCCGAGAAAAAATTTCTGGTTACTGCCAGGGGAAGATACTGTGGCTAAATTCTCACCTGAATAGCAGCCACTGCTAGACTCACTGCTGAGCATCTATTTCAGCACCTATTAAATGTCAGATTCCTGAATAGAAATCCTGCTTCTGGCACAAATTCATAAATTTAGGGTGGGTAAACTCTTACTCAGCTTCTGCATCTGTCAAATGGGGGCAATAATAAAATTTATAATACATGCCAAGTAGGATATTCGTGTATATTGAACAGTGGCTGGTTTGTAACAAATTCTTGAAATAAGTGTTAGTGGGTCTTCTCTTAAGCTTCTCAAGCAGTGTTCTAAGGAGAGGCGTACAGGAATATTTGGGGGAGAGTATCAATGGACATGACTGCACCCTGGATGCATCTTCTGCTTCCTATAATCAAACCCACATCTGTTTTTGAGAAAACGAAGTGAAGTTTTGAGAAATGAAGTGATTGCTGGATTCCACCAAGTAGGCAACTCAGGTGTTGTCTATTTCCCTAAGTGTCCTGTCAGCTGAACTTGCAAAATCAGACCTCTGAAGGCAGTGGTAGGATCCAAAAATAAATAGATAAAAAAATCAGATCAGATAGAAACACTTCTGAGTTTCATGAAGGGAGCAGAGAATAAGATCTCGGCTTTATGTGGCCTCTGCTGAGTCGCTTTCAAAGCCCAATTTATAAGCTATATAATGCAAAATGCCTTAACCTTGAAAAGTAGTTGGATAATGAGAACTGTTTCACTGGCCAAAGTTTTTTTTTTTCTTTTTCTTTTTTTTTTTTTTAAGAAAAAAAAAGAAGAGATACATGATTCTCTAGCAAACCCTTCCTTATCAGTTCTGTTGGGGGAAGGAACAAAACAAGGCAAATAAATGACAAAAGCAGCAGAACCATCAATCACACCATTGTTGGTCTGCCAGGCCTGGCTGCAAGCATGCAACTCATAGGCACCCTTTGGCTCTGGGCTGCTAACTAGCCAAGGAGGCTCAGCCCCACCCTGGGCAAGAGAAGAAGGTCTGCGGAGGATTGCAAAGAGACACTAGGGAACTGAATCCTGACATCCCTGTTTCTTTCTTTATGGATTTGGTGACATGCGTAAACTCTGATTTTCCTAATCTCTAGAATAACAATTTTAGGGATAGATTGAGTCCAAATTTTTTCTATTCCCACAAGCACCACAGTACATGAGAAAAAAAAAAACTCTCTAACCCACAATATCCGATATCCTGCCACTGTTATTTATTATTTAGTGAAGTATATGATAAATGACAAAATTTTCTCTAGCTGTAAAAAGAAATTTTCAACAAATCTTTTCAACAAATTCCCAGTGTTTTAATTAACCCAAACAAGCCTTACCTACATATACTCTTCCAATACTCTTCAATGTTTTTGGTAATTGTGAATTTCCTTTGTCATTACAACTTCCATTTCAGAAATGGAAGTTGAGAATTATATACTCAGCAAACATTCTCAGCAAAATTGAGAGTCCAAGTTGTTCATAATATAATTATTTCAAACACGAAAAGACAGATTCTATGTCTCACCAATGGTAATATAGAGAGGTCATTCCACTTGTAACTTGGAAATCTAGAAGAAGATAGTCTAGATTCTTCTTCAGTAGTTCATCAGATTCCATATTTTGAAAATAAATTCAAATAAATCCAAATAAAACTCTGGGAACCTCAAGTTAAATTTTCTGTAAAGTGGGCATGTCATTTGCCAGTAACAAACAAGTGGGGTTTAGAGAGTCTAACCATGTAAGTCATTTAGCACAAGGTCTAGGACTCAAGAAACATAAGCAGCACCTATAATAAGAGCTGCAAAATCATTTTCAGTTGATGTCTAGGTCAAAGATGGAGAGTGGCTAATTTTATTTTGTGGCAATTTATCACCCTAATCTGGTTGGCACTTTTGACATCTGTCCAGTGGGGGGTATGTCACAGAGAATGAAACAAACGTACAAGGACTATCCAAAATTTAGGATTACCTGGGGAGTGAGCTCAGAGACTGGTATATATTTTATAAAATGTCTCTCCACCCAGGATAAAATGTGAGTTGTTGCTTAAGTTTTTAAATTACTCTTTACGATTTTGTTTAAAACAGAGAAATTAAGAACAGTAAGCATAACAAAATTCATTGTGTACCTCTTAAGAGCAGAAACTCTGATGATATTTGACATAGCTAATTACTAGACTCCCCTTTAATATAAAGCCATGACATAGTCCTATTTTATTTTTGCATATGTGGCCCTCTATAGCTAAAAGATATATGCTTTATATTTTATCTTATTTTTCTGGGGGGCATATTTTAAGACCTAAATTATTTTGTCCAGGGAAATATGCCAACCTTAATATAGTTTTCATAGGGGGGAAATTTACCACACATCAAATTACCAAATTGATGTTATTGCAGAGGGAAGGTTCCTTATGTGCTGACAGAGACAGAGAGCGAGCAGCCTGGACAGTTCACGTGGTGTTGAGAGATTGTGCCAAGGAGCCTCCATCTCCAGAATGGGAAAGAATACAGAGAAATACAAAGACCTAAATGCAGTGGTGCTTGGAGATGTAGCCCAAGAATCTGAGCAGCTCTCTGGAGTTTCGAACACTGCACTTTCCCCCATCCCACCCTCCCATGCCACAGGCAGGTGGAAGTCTTCTCTCTCCAAGGAAGAGTGCCGGGTCACAGGCTGGGCCAGCCTATCCAAGCTTTTCAAAACTGTGCCCATGAAATAAGATTCAATCTGAATGGGGCAGGACACTAGTCTGGAACAATCTGGAAAAACCATCAATGAGGAAATCCCAGACACTAGGCGCCTGTCACCTAGTGTGGGGAACACTCACCAGAAGGTCAGTCCTGCTCTGGCAGTCATTTCTGCTATCAGTCCTGCTCTGGCAGTCTGACTGCTATCAGCCTGTGACTCTGCACAGAAGGTTTTGTCATTTGGACTGTAATAAACTCCATTTCCTGAGCACTATGTCCCTCTGGGGTCCAAAAGCACCTGGTCTGTCTGTCCCTGTTTGTCCCCTGCCCTGGCAGAACTCCATACACCTGCAGCACCATGCCGAGTCTCAGGTGCAGCTCACTTGTGCTAATGAAATACTCTCTGGTTATTTTAGAGGACAGAGAACATACTCTGGGGTGATCAGTTGCAATGAGGTTCCTTTGAGAATTGTGCCCTCATACTGACCAAGCCGAGGATCAGACCATTTAATGCTGGATGTAAGACACACACCACCCAGGAGTGCTGGTTTATGGAGGGAAGTGTTGCAGAGCTGACCCAAGAATGATTTCATCTTTCTTTCTCCATTCTTCTATTGCTTCCACTATTTATTCTGTTTTTTCCTTCTTTCTTCATAATTAATTAGAGAAGAATAGTATCCAGCATTTCTAGCTAGACCATTCTGATTTTGAAAAAAATAGAAGTCATCCCAAGGGAATCATAGTGTGGATTAAGCATTGCAGATCAATGATTTAATACAGAACCTAAATATGAATATACTTTTTAAAGTATATACTCAATAAATAGATACCAGTTTTCTTCTGGTGGTTGTAATTGTTTTCTCAGAGCTGTGGTAGGTGCTTAAAACAAGAGAAACAACACTGGCACAGTGTTTGTTCTCATAGAGTTTTCTCTCTTCCCATTAACTCCTTAGCAGAAAGTGGCCCTAAATTGTCAGAGTGCACTGAAATTGTATTTAAGCAAAAGCTTTTGTTTGTTTGCTTTTGGGTCACACCCGGCAGCGCTCAGGGGTTACTCCTGGCTCTATGCTCAGAAATGCATAGAGGGGGACCATATGGGATGCCGAGATTAGAACTGCCGTCCTTCTGCAGGCAAGGCAAGCACCTTACCTCCATGCTATCGTTCTGACCCACAAAAGCTATTATATACTAAATATCCCCAAAGTGGCAACATAGTTCAGTTACATCACATATATGCTGGGTGTGTGCTTGAATATAACATATCTGAATTTAACGTAACAAGATACAATGCCATTAATATTTCCATTTTTCTGAATGAGGAATTGTCAGGCTCAGAGTATTTTACCCAGGAACACACAATAACCAAGTTTTTGAAGTGTCATCTTGGTGTACATCCTTCATAAGAACAGAGTATGCCTAAGAGAAATCTTACTGTCCTAAGAGGTCAATAAAACCAGGAAGAGGACAGGGCACTGAGGAACCAAAACAGAGGCCAATAAAAATGATAAGTGGTGGTAGAAGGGGATTTTGATGATTTCAGGAGAGAGGAGCATATGTAAAGCAACCAGGGATGAAAGGACAGAGCAGAATGGAATGTTCCTGACTCATAGAAATCCTAGCAAATTCTAAGATCCTGGTGTGTTTGAATTAGTCATCAAACCTATAAAGTTTTCTCTAAAATTACATACAGAATTACAAACAGCCAACAAATGTATTCTAAATATGCTTTATGCCCAACTTTTACCAGACTCTGATTTTATTCTTTGATCCATGTGGTCCTGCAGTGTATCTCTGTGGACAAACCCCTAGTACTGCATGGGTGGCCTTAGGTAATCCCAGTTCCGTAGAGATGAGTAGTATCATATATTTAGGCCCCTTCTTAGACCATTCTGAGAATGACTGGTGTCCTCTGATTTTTGAGCCCTGATTGTGTGGCCAAATATCATGAACTAAAACTAATAAATTTTAGTTTCTATTTGTCTAAGAGTATTCAATTCTATAGCATCTCTATTGCCTATACACAGTGGTCCTCAAACTACAGCCCGCGGGTCACATACTATATTTGTTCCCATTTTGCTTCTTCTCTTCAAAATAAAATATATGCAGTGTGCATAGGATTTTCTTCGTAACTTTTGTTTTTACTATAGTCTGGCCTCCAATGATCTGAGGGACAGTGAACTGGCCCCCTGTTTAAAAAGTTTGAGCCCCCCTGGGCCTACAGTTTGACCTACAGCTCTTTTGGGAGAAATAACTTTAGGAAACATTGGTAAAGCCAGCCAGTCTGGGTTTTCAAGAAAGCTGGACAAGTACTAAAGCCATGAGAATCAAGCTACTGTCACTCAAGAAGTTTAGTTTCCTTGGACTATACCATCCACCTCTGTAAGAGAGAATGCTATAGCTCCCTCCCTTTGATGAGCTGCAGTAAGGATAAGATGTTACTAGTCTTTGGATCACCTAACCTGATAATTGACATTTATGAAACTCTCAGTGTTAGTTAGCCTGATTGTGACTTCCACACCCTCATTTTGGATCTGTTCATTTCATCTCAGGCTGACCACTCTGAGATTCTATCCTGGAGCGGGTTTATTTTCCTTTCTCTGCCACAGCAAGTTACTTGTTATTTGTTCTGTAGTGTATTTTTCTTCAATAGTTTTACTAAATAGAACTGTTCTATCAATGTATTGTGATGTTTTATTGGTTGCTAATTGCCAGAGCATAATTGTTGCAACATTGTGTTTATATAATTTTGTATAGCAAAGCAAGGTAGCAGTTTTCTAATTACTGTACGGTGACTTCTCAGTCACCAGTATCCAAACCCTCAGTTGCCAGGGACTCTTCCCAGCACTTTTGCCAAAATAAAATTAACGGCAAAGGAATCATGGAAGTAAATGTTCAAAAAAATTGTATGCAATGTGTAATATATAACAAGAAAAATTTAATAATTACAATGTGCATTTTTAAAAGTAATTTACAAAACCTGTTTCAAGGTCTTTATTAAATACAGATTCATCTCTGCTTGAATAACAAGATTTGATAATACTTAAAATCCTGAGAATCATATAGAACTCCAAAGACTAGCATATACATCAGAACTTCAACTAAATATACATAAGCTGGAACATACTGAAGGCATCATATTGCAGTCAAATGCATTCTGGAGTGCATAATCATCTGTCCACAAGAACCACCGAAGACACTAATTCCCTGTGAAGCACTCTGTGTGCTGCAACATAAAATGTTATTGTCAGTTATAAATCCATGATTTTAATCCCATGACATCACTTTTCTGCTTGTATTTCTTTGTAGAGTAAAATATATGCCCTTATGTTAGCCTACAACACCCTCTCATGTTTTCTGATCCTACAAACCTCCAACTTTCTCTTCCTACCATTTCTCTTTCCCTATCATTCCACCAGTTGCAACTCCAGTACTTCTATTCTTCAAACACAACTGCACCCTACTCAAAGCCTTGGTCTTTAGTTTTTTCCTCCTCCTTTTCTTTCAGCTTTCAGCTTCCAGCTTCTTCTCAATTGTTCATTTAAACTCTAGAGCTAACTCCACATGAACCCTTTCTGGATTTTGGATTGTCATTTTTGAACAAATTATCCAGCTATTTTGCTTTAATCCTGAACCTCAGTGTCATGATTTGGCATTATCTATGAACCTTATTAACCTAATCTATGAACCTGATTAAATTTATGAATAAGATTTCTATAAATCTTATTAGATATTTTATTATTTACTTATAAAAATGTATGATTTTATAATTTATAAGAAGATAGCACATTTATCATTGTCATTTTAGAGTACAAGTTCTGTGAAGGCAAGGTTTTGTTTACCAGCATCTGTAGCAAAAAACTATAGGTACCAGATTATTCATAATTATGTTCTTAAGTGCCTACATCAGTGATCCTCAAACTACGGCCCACGGGTCACATACTGTATTTGTTTCCATTTTGTTTCTTCACTTCAAAATAAGATATATGCAGTGTGCATAGGAATTTGTTCGTAGTTTTTGTTTTTACTATAGTTCGGCCTCCAACTCTCTGAGGGACAGTGAATTGGCCCCCTGTTTAAAAAATTTGAGGACCCCTGGCATACATGAATATATAAATGCACATTTTTATTTTGATAAAAATCTATTTTGCTTTTTCCAAATGATGGGCCTAATGAGCAGGCTGTGAACCAGAGAGATAGTATACAATTAAAAGCACTTGTCTTACACATGGCCAACTCTGATTCAAACAAAGCACGTATAGGGTACTCCTGAACGCCACCAGGAGTGATCTCTGAGCACTAAGACAGATAATTCATTGAATACCACTAAGCGTGGATACAAAGAATCTCTCCAAAGGAGAGAGATCTCAGGAACAATCAACTCTATTACCACCTTGATTTTGACATTCAACTGCCACAACTATGAGGAAATAGGTTTGATGTTTTTTACTTCACTGGTCTGTGGTACTTTGTTACAAACGAACTTAGTAAAACTACTCACTCTCCAATATTTATTTTCATTAAGGAAGATTGTTGAACATCTGTCCACCAAGCTGACCAATCGTTATTCTCTTACCTCTTGGCCAAATGGCTATGAGCTTGTGTCCAATGAGCCACAAGCAGAAACATCTCGTGACTTTATCTTATCCTTTAGACACCAATTCTAAATCACCTCTAATTTTTTTTCTTTTTTTTGGTTTTGGGGCCACACCCGGAGGTGCTCAGAGGTTACTCCTGACTATCTACTCAGAAATAGCTCCTGGCAGGCACGGGGGACCATATGGAACACCGGGATTTGAACTAACCACTTTAGGTCCTGGGTCGGCTGCTTGCAAGGCAAACGCCGCTGTGCTATCTCCCCGGTTCCTCACCTCTAATTTTTAAAAAAGGTACTATTACTCACTTACCTTCTATTCTAATTTTATTTGGAGATGCTTTCTAGCTAAGCTCAGGGTACGAGGAGCCACTTCTGGAGACACTCAGTCAGATACTGCAATTTTGATGGTTCAGTACTAGGGCCCAGAGATTCAAAGGACTCACCCAGTGGTGCTCCAGGACAACCAGAGCAATATATAGCAGTACTCAGGGTACTACATGGTGTTAGGAAACAAACTCAGTGTTTGGACAATGTAGTTATGTGCTCTGGTCATTTGAAGTATCTCCCTAACTCTGCCTCCACTTTTCAGAACTCAGGTTTAACCCAAGGTCAGTAGAAGCAATGAGAAGGGATAGAAGAAAATTCAAAGGCAGGCCTTTTCGGGATAGCAGGTCACCAAGGCTCTTCTCCCCTAAAACACTCCACTGACACAATCCCCTCCGGAATTATGGTGTATTGGTGCCGACCCTCCTCAAAAGTCACCCAAGGGCTGCGGCTGGAGTGATAGCACTGAGGGAAGAGCATTTGCCTTGCTTGTGACCAACCCAGATTCAACCACTCAGCATCCCATATGGTCACCTGAGCCTGCCAGGAGGAATTTCAGAGCACAAGGCCAGGAATAGCTCTGAGTGCTGCCAGGAATAGTCCAAAAAGCAAAAGCAAAACCAAACAAAAAAATCATTCAAGGGAACTTCCGTGTGTCTGTTGCAGGTTCCTTCGACTCCCGTAACTTAAGCTTTAGTGTTTTCAAGTACTGTAGGAGGTAGAGGCTCTAAAATGGTGGCTTTTCTTTTGAACAGGTAGATGCAGTTGAGGTTCTATAGTTGGAAGGAGTTTCTGAACCTGAGAGGGATCTGAAGCTGTGAGAAGAAGTCAAAAGACAAATCTAATGCTTCCTAAATTCCTTAAGTCATTAGTCTTATACCTAGAGTGAAGTGTGAAGACTCTTCCTTTTGTCTTTTCTCCTGTTTTTCCTTGTACATTATTCTATTTAGGAAACTGATTTTAAAGGGCTTTCACAAAGAATAATTCACAATTAATCATCAGATATTCAGGTGAGAGATATTATTGCCAAAGAAAAAAATAATCTGCATCCAAAAACAAACAAACAAAAATTTTGGAATGACTCTCTTGAAAAGCCGAGTACTCAACAATGGCCCCAACCAACTGAAAGGGGTTTGAATTGAGTCCAAATTCACAGAAAGCATAAGCTACCAAGAGTAGCTTGTCCTGAAAAAACATGTCATACTTGGTTAATGGATGTAGAGTTCAACTATAAAGATCTCAACTATAATCTCAACTATAATCTACAATCTGCTTGCTTAGAATTATTTTTCTTTCTTTTTTTGTTTGTTTTTGGGTCACACCCGGCAGTGCTCAGGGGTTACTCCTGGCTCCATGCTCAGAAATTGCTCCTGGCAGGCACGGGGGACCATATGGGGCACCGGGATTTGAACCGATGACCTTTTGCATGAAAGGCAAACGCCTTACCTCCATGCTATCTCCCGGGCCCCTAGAATTATTTTTCATTTGAGAATTCTGTTTTTCCTTCATCAGACTGACTGTTGGAAAAAGTAAAATGTACACTGGAAAGCAAACCAAGTTTCCAGCTCAGTGATTTTCTATGGGAGCACCAGGTCTTCAGCCAGGATACCCTAGCCTTCTCTTCTTTCAATCACCTCTTGTCCTTCTCTGACCTACTCACTACTTTTCTGATGTTTACATGTTTGTTCTCTCACTTAAAATCTTTTATGTATGCTTTTATATAATTTTATAAATAAGGAAGCATATTTTACAGAGTTATTTATAATATAATTTCAGACACACAATATTCCAACATCAAGCACACCACCAGTGTACCTTCCTTTACCACTATCCCCGATACTCTCTCACTATTATTTTTATAGTTTGCATCGCTTCCTTAGCACACATCTCTGATTGTATGCTTGTTAAACTTAATGGTTTAATTTTACTCATCTTAGAAATGATTTAAATACATCATACATTATGATCATATATTTATGCTCTCTGGTGTCTCTCTCTGATCATAGCTTTGAGGTTCTCTATGCTCTGAACAGCTGTGATTTGATTGCTTTTTACTACTGTGGTATTCTTTTTTATATCAATTTACTCCCATTTGTTTTCTCTAAGTGACCTTTGGAGTATTTTTCTCTCATGGTTTTAAACTTCAAAGAAGTAGGCAACCTCACCTAGATGATGGTTCTCTTTAATGGGACTTCCTTCACCCCTTCTCACACTATTCCTGCACTTCTTTTTGTTTTGTTTTGTTTTGGGTCACACCCGGCAGTGCTCAGGGGTTACTCCTGGCTCCATGCTCAGAAATTGCTCCTGGCAGGCACGGGGGACCATATGGGGCACCAGGATTCGAATCGATGACCTTTTGCATGAAAGGCAAACGCCTTACCTCCATGCTATCTCCCGGGCCCCGATCCTGCACTTCTTAAACTCTAGTCACTTATTGCCTACTGAACACAAAGATCTGTATCTTGCTTTCTTAAGCTTCAGGCTGAGATGTCTTAGAAGCCTAAAATGTCTTGCATCACTCCTTTGGACCATTTATTTTTTTCACTCATTTCAAGCAATATTTTCTTGGGCCCAACTCTATATCTAACTTTTGTAAGTATTCAGAAGCTAAGTTCGGTTCTACAAAGCTTAACTTCAGTCTATATTTTTATGATATGCAAATATGTGAAAATAATAACTGCAACCTAAATTTTTTCTCGGGTTATTTTAGAGATTATATCTGGTGGAAACGGGAACCATTCCAGATTCAATTCTTTGTTTGTTTGCTTGTTGCTGTTTGTTTTTGGGTCACATCTGCAGCTCTTAGGGATTACTCCTGGCTCTATGCTCAGAAATCGCTCCTGGCAGGTTTAGGGGACCATTTGGGATGCTTGGATTCGAACAACCGACCTTCTGCATGCAAGGCAAAAGCATTACTTCCATGCTATCCAGATTCAATTCTTGCAGGACCACATGATGCAAAGTAATGACCCAGGACTCCTGCATGCAAAACATATGTTTCAGTTCTTTGAGACATGTCTGGCTCTGCTGAGGGTTTGTTTGTTTGCTTATTTGCTTGCTTGTTTGCTTAAGGGAATCACTAGGAAAAAGCATCTGAAAATGTTAACATCTTTGGGAAATTGTGACTTTTTTTTAGACCTTGGAGTCTTAAAGTTGCTTGTCCAAACAATTTGAGATATTTGTTCTCTGGGTTAGAATAAATAATTGTTTTGGTTTTGGTTTTGGTTTTGGTTTTTGGTCACAGCCAGCAGCGCTCAGGGGTTACTCCTGGCTCTACACTTAGAAAACACTCCTGGCAGGCTCAGGGGACCATATGGGATGCTGAGATTCAAATCACCATCCTTCTGCATGGAAGGCAAATGCCTTATGTCCATGCTATCTCTCCGGCCCTAGAAATAATTTTTGTTTACAGTAAATCTATCAAAACATTCTCATTGAATTTCATTCATAATAGTCCCAAACCAAAAATCATCCAACTGGTCCTGGGAATAGGCAGATGAATGGGTGTGTAACACATCATAGGTCCATACAATCAAGTATTGTTCAAAATCAAAAAAAGCATGTGTGACTGCTACATGTAGCAACATGGATGGGCCTCAGAAATACTGTTTAGAGAATATTGCCAGCTACAAGAGATCATATATGAAATGATCCTGATTCTATGAAATGTCCAAGAAAGATAATTAATACATAGTGAAAACAGATCTTGTAGCCAAGATTGATGATGGAAAGTGTCCAAATCTGAGCAAAGGAAAGGCAGTATTCTGAAACAGAATTGTGGTGGGTATGCCATTATGTATAAAAGTTCTCAAAAACCCCAAAATTATAAAATGGAGATACTGAAAAATCAGAAGAGAGAGAGAGAGAATATATGTGTGTGTGTGTGTGTGTGAGAGAGAGAGAGAGAGAGAGAGAGAGAGAGAGAGGTGCTTTCCTTATAAATGGCTGACCCAATTTTAATTCCTGACATCACATATGGTACAACAGCACCATCAGGAATTATTCTCAAGTTCAGATCTTTAAGTAAACCTTGAATACTTCTGGGTATAGTCTCATATGTAAATAAATAAATAAATAAATAGATAGATAGTTCTGATTCCTACCTGTATTTCCAATGAATAAATTGGATGGCATGGATAGTGAGCCTAACAAAGTAATCTTAAAATTCTTTGCATGAGATGTGCTAATCTATAAATTTAAACTGGATTTCTTCTTTCTTTCTTCCTTTTTTCCTTTCTTCCTTCCTTCTTCCTTCCTTTCTTTCTTCTTTCTCTTTCTTTTTCTTTCTTTCTTTCTTTCTTTCTTTCTTTC
>PVKC010016083.1:0-21052 GCA_004027635.1 Crocidura indochinensis
GTTTGATCTCTGGCATCTCATTTGGTCCCCTAAACCCACCAAGGTAATTCTTGAGCACAGAGCCAGGAGGAAAACTGGAGGCATAAACCATGAAAAATTTGGACAACCATCAGGTGATGGTAATAAGACAGTAAGACAGGGTCGAGGAAAATGAAATGTACTAAGAAGGTAAGAAAGCATGGGATATCTAAATATTATTATTATTATTAGGGTTAGGAAGCACATCTGACAGTGCTGGGGCTCTTTGCTCAGGGTTTACTATTGGAGGTGCTTAGGGAATGGATGTGGTACTGGGGATAGAATTCAGGCTGTTGTGTGCAAGACAAGTACTCTATACACTGTATTATCTCTTATACTGGTCCCAAGACAAACGTCTCAAGAGAAAATATAAAAGAAAAAAAGAGGGGCTGGAGAGATAGCATGGAGGTAAGGTGTTTGCCTTGCATGCAGAAGGTCGGTGGTTTGAATCCCGGCATCCCATATGGTTCCCCGAGTCTGCCAGGAGCGATTTCTGAGTGTAGAGCCAGAAGTAACCCCTGAGCATTGCCAGGTGTGACCCAAAAACAAAAAACAAAAAACAAAAAAAAAAAGAGAAATATTCTGAGACAGAAAGTCCCAAAGTGATAGTGCAGCAGTAGGGTGTTTGCTTTGCATGCAGCTGAACCAGGATGGACCTAGGTTTGATCCTCAGCATCCCATATGGTCCCCAAACCAGGAGCAAAAAAAAAAAAAAGAAAAGAAAAGAAAAATATTCTTAGACAGAAGAGGATAAATAAGTATCATAGCTTAGAAGAGACCAAATGTGGCATATAATTCTAATACGTCATATTTCGATGATGTTCTGAAAGGAGGAGTGAAATTTCAGTGAGTTCCCTTAACCTTATAAAGGTTACATTTTTCTTTGTCAAAAGAAGATTATTTATATGCAGGGCTTGCCTTTGCTACCAAAAATAAGCATTAATTTTAGTCTTCATTTTAGAGTCTGAATATTGTGACTTCTTCTCAAACCTCTTGTGAAGGAAGGGAGTCTTGGCTTGTGCTCTTAGCAATGTCAGAAACTCCCCAAAACTTCACTACTGATCAGAAACAAGGTAGTGGCTGAAGATAGAGATCTAAAAAGTTTAACAATTGGAACAAGAAAAGAAGGCACAGAAGAATGTGAGAACAGGTAGGAAGAATGTCCCTTGCAATGAGATGAATTTGAGCACTAATTGTCGTGTGTGTGTGTGTGTGTGTGCGTGTGTGTGCATGTGTGTGTGTGTGTGTGTGTGTGTGTGTGTGTGTGTGTGTAAATATGAGGTCCTTCCTCCTGAAGTTCTATTTCTGTATATAATAGGGGTGAGTCATGTGTGGAGGGATGGCGGAGGTGGTAGAGCTTGAGGTTAGGATGAGATACAGCTGGTGTGAGGCTGGGAGGTTGGGAGTGGGAGCCAACAACAGACATGTGGGAGGGCCAGACAGCATAAAAGTCCTGACAAAAGTCCTGATAAAAGAAGAGGTCAGGAGTGCCCAGAGATGGCAGCAGTTGGTATAACAGGGAAACCCCACAACACTTGGTCCCAGTGCATGTTTGGTCACAACAAATAGGTGGAACCAGAACTGAAACTTCAGTCATCTAATATCATTCTTCCTCTCTATTATTAAAAAAATATGGGGGCCGGGTGGTGGCGCTGAAGGTTAGGTGCCTTGCGCTAACCTAGGACGGACCGAGGTTCGATCCCCCGGTTCCCCATATGGTCCCCGGTGCCTGCCAGGAGCGACTTCTGAGCGAATAGCCAGGAGTAACCCCTGAGCGTCACCGGGTGTGGCCCAAAAACCAAAAAAAAAAAAAATATGATTTCAGGGGCCAGAGTGATAATACAGTTGGTAGGGCCTCTGCCTTGTATGTAGCCAAACGATATAGTTCTTGAATACTGCCAGGAGTGATTTCTGAATGCAGAGCTAGGAGCATCGTTGGTGTGGGCCCCCAAAACCAAAAATACCATTTCAAATTTATATTCATTGTGTGGGGTCTTTGGGTACACACCTAGGAGTGCTCGGGGGCTATTGAGAGTAGATCAGGGCCATGTGGAACTAGGGATCAAATTAGGGTTGGCCACAGGCAAGGAAAGTACCTTAATCCCTATACTCTCTCTCTAGTCTGCAAACTTACATTCATATGTCTGTGTGAGATCAGTGATTGCAGGGGTCAGAGGTGTATGAGATAAGCACTTGTCTTGCAAATGACCAATTTTGATCTCCTGCACCACATATGACCCCCTGAGCAATGCTAGCAATGCTCCTGAGAACAGACCAGGGAATAACCTCTGAGCACCATAGCATATGGTTGCCCACTCCACCCCCAAATCTGTAACTGTGTGTTACCACTCACATACAATTTCTGTATAAAAATGTCTTTGGTAGAAGGATCACCAAATCATGTGGTGTTCAACATGCTCTCTCTAGCAAGTTCTCCTCCTTGCAATGCCTTTAGGAAATAACTAGGGGTTAATTGATTAGAAGGCTGCACTGTAGTGCTAATAAGTTTTTCTTCTTCATTCTGTCTCTCCCAACTTCTCTTTTTTCAATCAGTGAGTGGGGGAAGATGAGAAGAGCTGTCCTTAGGAATGCACTGCTCAGCTCCCCAATTCTGTTCATCGAGTTAGAATACTAGCAGTAATCCTTGGATAATGTCAGTCCCTGGCAGCTTATGAGGTTATTATACAATGTGTGAAATGAATGAGTGTAAGCAGTACTCAAGAACCATGAAAAGTGGGGTCTGGGAGATAGCATGGAGGTAAGGCGTTTGCCTTTCATGCAAAAAGTCATCGGTTCGAATCTCGGTGCCCCATATGGTCCCCGTGCCTGCCAGGAGCAATTTCTGAGCATGGAGCCAGGAGTAACCCCTGAGCACTGCTGGGTGTGACCCAAAACCAAAAAAAAAAAGATAAAAAAGAACCATGAAAAGTGCAAAGATTTCTGTACTTGGTGTCAAAACAGTTTTCTTTGAAGGACTTTATATAGAAGGAGAGTTTGGCTAAAGTACAAGCTATTCTCTCTAAAAAGAATGAAAATAGTTACAAGTACAATTTGGAAATAGTTGGAGTGCTCAAGAAACAAGACATCCAATACTTGGTGGATCTGAAAATTTGGAAGCTGGGATAAGATTGTGTAGGAGCTCATCCTAAGCTGAGTTTTGGGAGAGAATATCAGTCCTAGAGATAGTTTTCAAGTAACAGCTATAGTCCACATTTTTCTGTGCACCTCTGAAAGTGTCAGCAAAGAACACACTGAAGGAAACCCTCTGAGTTTGTGACAAAAGACTTCCTGTCATGTTTTTATTTACTTGACTGCTAGTCACAGGTGCTATTTAGTCTCAATTCTACCTTTGACAGCTGGAGAGAGAGAGGCGCCTATAGTGAAACTAAGATTTTGTTGGCGGGACTATTGGAAAAAAATAGATATGAGATATAAGTAAGTACCTGATGAAAATCAAAGCTGGAATAAGAGGAGGAAAAGAAACATTTTAGAGAAGCAACAGTGCTGGGATGAGTGGGGCGAGAATAGCTCTCAGCAGGTGTATTCAAGAGCAGAAGCTTGGTGAGTTGGTACAATGTTAGAGGAAAGAAGGCAAGCTAAGTCAAGATATAGTCATCCTCCCTTTTCTGGGATCAGATCTTTGAGCCAAAGATTTAAAACCAGCTCATTCTGTAAAGGTCTCTGAATATCTATACCGTATTATGATGTCATAAATGATCCCATAGGTTTACATAAGACTCATCATGTGTCCTACATCCTGCTTTTGTGAGTCTTTGGTATTTTAGGGAGATTTCAATGATCTCATATTGCCCTTAGTCAATGAAATAATTCTACTGAGGAAGAGAAATGTCCTTCCTGCCTTGGGAACATCCTGTTGAGTGTGGGATGTTTCCGGCCTACCATGTCTTCTTTGATGCCATGAGCACCCACACAATTATCCAGTCTGTTAGAAAACAATCACACTGCGGGTCTGATGAATTTTCTCAGCTTCCCAAGTGTCACAGCACGACAGAAGACAGAAGAGTTGGCTTCTGACTCAGAGTGTGACTTCTTTCCCAACATTTTCATGCTGTTTTTAGTTTCTCAATTGAATATTCACATTTTCTTTATCATTGGCAGGCAGGAAAGGACAGTTTCTTTGAAGACTAAGAATAAGTAGCAGGAATATTAAGTTAATCTGATACATTTCAAATTTCTGCTTTCAAAAGTTTACCATAAAGCTTCCTCTCCCATCTTGAATTCCAGATTCATTCTGTGGCACAGAGAATAATTTGCCCTTACTGGCAAAGTAATTAAATGCTTTTAGGCCTATAGGACATTATGAAGATTGAAGTTTGGACTATTGAATGCTGGATTATACCTGGTGGTACTCAGGAGCTACTCCTGGCTCTGTGGTCAGTGAATTGTATATGATGCTGAGAATTCAAATCTCGGTTGGCAAGGTGTTTTTTGTTTTTTTGTTTTTTGTTTTTTTTTGTTTTTTGGGCCACACCCAGTGATGCTCAGGGGTTACTCCTGGCTATGTGCTCAGGAGTCACTCCTGGCTTGGGGGACCATATGGGAAACTGGGGGATCGAACCGCGGTCCATCCTAGGCTAGTACAGGCAAGGCAGGCACCTTACTTCCAGCGCCACTGCCCGGCCCCAAATGACTTTTATTTATTTATTTTTCTTTTTTGGTTTTTGGGTCACACCTGGCAGTGCTTAGGGGTTACTCCTGGCTATCTGCTCAGAAATAGCTCCTGGCAGGCACAGGGGACTATATGGGACACCGGAATTCGAATCAACCACCTTTGGTCCTGGATTGGCTGCTTGCAAGGCAAACGCCACTGTGCTATCTCTCCGGGCCCCGATTGGCAAGATTTAAGGCAAGTGTCATATAGTATCTTTGCAGTCCCTTAAAATTGCTGTAGTATTTTGCCTAGTATAAAGCAGTGTTTTGTAATTGTCAGTCTACAGACATGCCAGTCCACAGGTGTAAAAAAGGTTAAAAGCCACTTGTATAGACCATACAGAACTCTATTATGGCTAATGATTTTGTTCTCTGGAACAATCCTGTCCATTCAAAATGAACAGAAGAACTAGGTAAATAGATAATCTGGACACCTATAGTTAAGTGTTCTAAGTAAGACATCTTTATAGCTATGCAGTGAAAGAAAACTTACATAGTAGAAAACTTAATAGAGATAAAGAAGAAATTCTCCCAATTTACAGCCACTATTTAACAGTAGCTATAATTAATTTTGAACACATTTTCCATGTATTATTCATGTTATCAAAGATGCTGTGATAGGGAGCCGGGAGGTGGCGCAGGAGGTAAGGTGCCTGCTGCCTTGCCTGCGCTAGCTAGGACGGACCACGGTTCGATCCCCCGGTTCCCATATGGTCCCCCGTGCCTGCCAGGAGCGACTTCTGAGCGCATAGCCAGGAGTAACCCCTGATCGTCACTGGGTGTGGCCCAAAAACCAAAAAAAAAAAAAAAAAAAAAAAAAAAAAAAAAAAAAAAGATGCTGTGATAAACCATTTAAAAATGTAAAAATGAACATCTAAAAATTATTAGATTGCTGTGGAGAGCCAGTGAGAAGGAAATGTCTTAAAAATTAAATAGTAACTATAGCTACTATTATTATTAAAAGTAAGGATGATTGGATATAAGGTACCTTGCTGGATTCATAATCTGGTACCAGGAACTGAAGCAATAGCACAGCAGGTAGGGTTTTTTGAACTCAGGTTCAATTCCTGGCACCCCGTATAGCCCCCCAAGCCTGCCAGGAGTAATCCCTAAGCACAGAGCAAGGAATAACGCTTCAGCACTGCTGGATGTGGACAAAAACAAAATTAAAAACCAGGCCCTGAGAGAGCGAAGGGGCAAGTTACTTGTTTTGTATGCAGCCAATCCTGGCTTAAACCCCAGCACATATAGTTCCCAAGCACTGTCAGGAGTGATCCTTGAACCCAGAGCCCAAATAAGTCCTGAGCATTTCTGGGCATAGCCCTAAAACTAAATAAGTAAAATAAGCACCACTCCTCCCCATCAAAAAAATTTGTAAAACAAGGGAGGAGATAAAAGCACTGGAAAGCAAGCAGTCAAGTTAAGTAGTAACTGACTCAGTAGATTCAACAAATGAAACTGGAGGAGGGGCAAGCAGAGAACTCAACTCAATTTCTCAAAAAATTCCAGACATTGGAGCAAAGAAGTAAGGCTAAATAGAAGAGTATAGTTTAATTACAGGAGAAATGGGGGGGGGGAGGGGGAGGAAGGCTATACAAGGATTAGATTCACATATTTACATCTTTCCTCTATCCCCATCCATATTGCTTCTGCTGGAGTTAGCAACTTGAACTGGTCTATCACAGCATCTTTGATAGCAGGGGTAACACATGAAAAATAGAGATTATGTATGCAAATGTATGTATACTGAACTCAGAATGTAGAGAAACCAAGGCTACATCTCCTACCATAGCTCTTAGTACACTGGCAATAAGGCCTTTACCCTCTACTCAAGATGGGAAATTCTCCTTTAGGAATCTGACTAAGAAAAGAGGGAAAAAACCCCTAAGATTCTGACTGGAAATTTGTCAACAAATGATCTATTCAGAATCATCTTACTGGTAAGTTAATAGTCAACAAATCCTACCTACACTCAGAAATCCCATCTGTTCTTTAGATAATGTTTAATCATAAATGAACATCAAAGAATGATAAGACTGCTGTGGAGAGTCAGTGAGAAATAATTTTTTTAAAAAATAAAAAGAAGGGTCCGGGCGGTGGCGCTAGAGGTAAGGTGCCTGCCTTGCCTGCGCTAGCCTTGGATGGACCGTGGTTCGATTCCCCGGTATCCCATATGGTCCCCCAAGCCAGGATCGACTTCTGAGCGCATAGCCAGGGGTAACCCCTGAGCGTCAACGGGTGTGGCTCAAAAACCAAAAAATAAAAATAAAATAAAATAAAATAAATAATAAAAAAATAAAAAGGAGCTGGAGTGACAGCACTGTAGGAAGGAAGGGCGTTTGCCTTGCACACAGCCATCCTGGGTTCAATCCCCGACATCTCATATAATTCCCCAAGTCTGCCAGCAGTGATTTATTAGCACGGAGCTAAAGTAACTCCTGAGTACTTCTTAGTGTCGCAAAAAAGTCAAAAAAAGAAAGAGAAATTAAAAAAAGAAATAAAAAACAAACCTGAAAAAACAAAGACTTGAAAGAAGAAGACCTTTATCCCCCAAAATTCTCTCACCAAGCTGGAGAGATAGTACAGTGGGAAGGCACTGGCCTTACATATGATCAATCCTGATTTGATCCCCAGAATTACATGGAATCCACTGAACAACACTAAAAAAATAGTGCTAGTAATTAAAACATTATTGAAACCATAAATAAAAAGTATCAACAAAAAGGTAGAAGAGGATACTGAGGAAGTCTTTAGGAAAGGAACAAAGAGATAATAATATAAATTCAGAAAATAAGTGAAAAATTTGAGATGAGAGAGTAAAAGAGAGAGAGAAAAATAACCAAAGAACAAGCAGAAAGATGTTTATTTTTTCCTAAATAAAAACATTTTTAAAATTATAACACCATAATTTACCAGTTGTTCATACTATAGTCACTTCAGATATTACACAAACCTCACTGTCTGTGTGACCTTCCTTTCACTAGTGTTCCCAATTTTCCACCCACTACCATAGCCTGCCTCCTTGTAGGCACAACAAAATTTACTTCATTTTGTTTGTTATAATACAAAAGCAAATGAAATTATCTAAACTCAAATCAACAATGGTCAATTTAAAATGATTGTTATATCTCTACATAGTGTTATTAAAGTCAATGTCTCAAGATTAACTGAACTGTGTTTGGTGCTAGTTGGACCTTTTGTGTAAATGCTTTGGGTCACAGAGCTTGTAACTTTCACAATAGATCCTGTGATACTAAGGGCTATCACCATTATAAAATACTGAAGTGTCTAGAATTTATGTATCTAAAACAAATTTGGTGGCTTGGCAGTTTGGTAAAGTTAAGTTATAGAGCTGGGCTGTTTCTGTCAAAGGGTGTTATAGGTGTGGTGCTGGGCTGCTGTGGCTTCATGCCCGAAAGGGAAATCTGTTTCCAACCCTACTAAGAATGCCAGAATTATCAGCCTAGACCAGACTACCTGGAAAGTATTGGTGGAAATTATTTTCTTTTTCAGAAAGACATTCTTCTAAAGTAAATCAGTCTACTACATATCCCAACAATCAACAGCATTGATTAAATCATATAGATCATATAAGGTCTCACTACTATTGAGCTTTGGAACTCTGGAGACAGATCTGGGATTTCAAAAGTAGAGAAACAGAAAGTGAGAGAGAGTGGAGAGAGAGAGAAATTCAGAGACAGATAGAGACAGAGCCACAGCCCTATATCAGAAAGAACAAAATTCAACAGTAACACTGGAAACAGGAAAGCATTATCTTCAAAATTCTGAAAGAAAATGATTTTTCATCTAGATCTATTCTATCAGATAATGCAAAAACATTTCACATAGGAAAGCTCTAAAAATGTCACTGTCTATGCATGCTTTCTTAAGAAGTTCCTGGAGAGGCTGGAGATATAGCATAGTGGTAGGACGTATGCCTTGCAAGTGGCCAACCAGGGAGGGACCCAATTTGATTCCCGGCATCACATATGGTTCCCAGAGCCTGCCAAGAGTGATTTCTGAGTGCAAAGCCAGCAGTAACCCCTGAGCTCCACTGAGTGTGGCCCAGAAACAAATCAATCAATGAATCAAAGAATAAAAAATTAAAAAAAGGGCCCGGAGAGATAGCACAGTGGCATTTGCCTTGCAAGCAGCCAATCCAGGACCAAAGGTGGTTGGTTCGAATCCCGGTGTCCCATATGGTCCCCTGTGCCTGCCAGGAGCTATTTCTGAACAGACAACCAGGAGTAATCCCTGAGTCCCGCCAGGTGTGGCCCAAAAACCAAAAAAGAAAAAAAAAGTTAAAAAAAAAAAAGAAGTTCTCAGAGAATATGTTCCACAACAGAGACTAACTCAATAAAGAATTATTGGGGCAGGGAGCAGGGATGATAGTATAGTGGGAAGGCATTTGCCTTGCATGCAATCCAACCAGGTCTGATCCCTGGGAGCCCAAATGGTCCTTTGAGCCCATCAGGAGTGATTTCTGAAAAAAAAAAGGAGGAGAAGGAGGAAGAAGAAGGAGGAGGAGGAGGAAGAAGAAGAAGAAAAAGAAGAAGAAAAAAAGAAGGAGGAGGAGGAGGAGAAGGAGGAGGAAGAGGAGGAGGAGAAGAAAGAAGAAGGAGAAGAAGAAGAAGAAAGAGAAGGAGAAGAAGGAGAAGAAGAAGAAGAAGGAGAAAAAGAAGAACAACAAGTAGAAGAAGAACAACAACAAGAAGAACAAGAAGTAGAAGAACAAGGAGAAGAATTATTAGGAGACAGGAGATCCAATATGGGAGAGATACGATTGATATCTCTGAAAGATGGTGGAGAGAGATCCCAGGACAAGTGCATTGTTCCATACAGTGAGAGCCATTAGACCACAACGGAAAGTGGTACACCACAATTTCACTCACGTATAACATGGCTGAGAGGCTTGCACTTGGCTTATCCTATCCATAGACTGAAATTATTACCCATTATATCTGCTGTATAAGATATGATCCAGCTCATTGCACAAAAATGCCAGCATTTTTTGTCGTGACATATTCTTGACAGCTATAGAAAGCCAAGGTTAGTTTAGAAACAGTTAACAGTAGCTCATTCTATATGACCATACATCAGATGATGTTATGTACTTCATCCAAACTACAGCTCTGAGATGCCTTTGCTGTGGTAAATTATCTCTCCTAAGTCTTAGCACTACATGGCACCTGATTGTCTCAGAAGAGGATCTGATATGCAATCAGAGAAGCCAATGCCAGATCACAAACAAAGTATCAGGCTCAACTACTCCACGGGGCTATGCTGGCACAACTGGGGAAGAAGCTAGCTTGCTGCTCTGTGAAACTGAAAAAAGGAAAAGCAAGAAAATGTGCTATTTGGCTGAGGATGGAGTGGCAGATACATAAAGATGGTAGGAGGGAAAAGGATAAGAGGTCAGACAGGGTATGTAGGGCTCTTAATTTGACTGATGGGAATAGTGGCATTAAGTTTTATTATTACTTACATGATACAATGATGTATTATGCATTTTTCAATTCACACATGGGAGCATTAGTATTATAAACCATATGAAGAAAGGTCTGGTATGAAAGTGGGGTGCTTGCCATGTGGCCCACCTGGATTCAATTCCCAGCATCCCATATGACCCTCCAAGTCCACCTGGAGTTCAGATCTCTGAACTCAGAACCAAGATTAAGCCCTAAGCATTGCCAGGTGTGACCCCCAAACAAAACAAAAACAAAAACCATATTCTCAATGTTCTACTATTTATTTGACAAATTACAAAAATAAAAACAAATAAAAATAGCAATATGTACAAAAATAGCAATATCATGGAGTCTATAGACAGCCAGATTTGACCTAGCACCACATGGTGCCCTTACTACCAAGCACTGAGCTCAGAGTAGCCTATGAATACCACTGTGACCCTAAAAACTAAAAACAAAAAATACTGTTTAAATCATTCGGTTAAGCAAAGTACCTTGGGATGAGTTAAAGGTAGGTTTTCCCATTTGCAAAATGAGAATTGGAAAAAAAAAAGATTTCTGTCTTATATGTAATGAACTCTCATTTAAGACAGTATACATATACACAAATATACTAAATATAATGTATATATCACATAATAATTTGTTTTTGAAGAGGTTCAATATAAGAATTAATGGGGAAAATTCCTTTGTGTTTGTGTTTGCAACAGAAAAGATCTGGCAATAATTATATTCACATAATTATACTTTAATATAACATAACATAACAGCGAGTACTTAGGAAGTTTGAAAATTCCCCAAACCCTCACAATTCCTCACTTCCGCTTTTCTTAGCAGAAATAGGGACATGGAAACTGAAAATGACAGGAAGTAATAATAGGGAAATGCTGTGAAGAGAGGTGTGAGAGGAAAAATTAGGTATAAAATGAGACAATATATTTGTCCTTCTAGTCAAGGCAAAGGCATGGGAGACTGAACTGGTTCTCAGTGGGAAATGTGCTTTAAGGTAATTTATCTTTTTTTTCAAGAGGAACATAGATTATAAAAAGTCACATCAACCAAAAAGAAGAACCCTGCCCTTTTCTCTCTTTAGATATAATTTACTGGGAAATTTTATGAATGAGAAACATGTTAATATTTTTATATATAGCCAAGCTAGGTTTCTAACTTAGTCAATTCTTATCTTAAACCTACACTTAAATTAACTCTCTCAATACTATAGCTTTCAATACTAACTTCTTCCCCTTCAAAATAGTCCTTCCTTCTTCATCTTATTCTATAGCCAACTGTACCTATGATTTTTCTAGTGTCTTCTACTGTTCCATCTTTCCAAATTAAGTTGTGGGAAATTTCCAGTTGCTTTTATTTGAAAATGAAGGGGCTGGAGAGCTAGCTCCATAGACTGAGCACATGTACTGCATGAGAGAGGTCTGGATTTAATCCTTGGCACTACATGATCCCCTGTGCATAGAGCTGGAAGAAGCTCCTGAGCATCACTGTGGCTCAAAACAAACAAACAAACCTCTCCCTCTCCACCCATGCCCTGGCACCACATACAGTCCCCTGAACCCCTCCAGATGTGGTCCCTGAGTGCAGAGCCAGGGGTAAGGCCTAAGCACTGCCAGATGTACCCCCCCCCCCAAATAAAAACCCATGATTAAACACACACACATGGGGCCGGAGAGATAGCATGGAGGTAAGGCGATTGCCTTGAATTCAGAAGGTCGGTGTTCTAATCCTGGAATCCCATATGGTCCCCCTACCCTGCCAGGAGTGATTTCTGAGCGTGGAGCCAGGAGTAATCCCTGAACACTGCCGGATGTGACCCAAAAACCAAAACAACAACAACAACAACAAAACCACACACATGTGCTTATACAAAATAAAGGTATTTATAAATGAGAATAATCAAGCAAAGAAAATCTTTTTTTTGGGGGGGGGGCATACCTGGTGATGCTCAGGGGTTACGCCTGGCTCTGCACTAAGAAATCGCTTCTGGCTTGGGAACCATATGGGATGCTCAGGGGTTACTCCTGGCTCTGTGTTCAGAAATTGCTTTTGCAGGTTCAAGGTCGATATGGGATGCCAGAAATAGAACCCAGGTCTATCCTGGTCGGCCGCATGCAAGGCAAATGCCCTACCACTGTACTAGCTCTACAGCTTTTTTTTTTTTTTTTTTTTTTTTGGTTTTTGGGTCACACCCGGCAGTGCTCAGGGGTTCCTCCTAGCTCCATGCTCAGAAATTGTTCCTGGCAGGCACGGGGGACCATATGGGGCACCAGGATTCGAACCGATGACCTTTTGCATGAAAGGCAAACGTCTTACCTCCATGCTATCTCCCGGGCCCCTCTACAGCTTTCTTTTAAGAAAAGATTTTTTTTTCAAAATAGAAACCGATAGAATATACCTTTCTGCATAAATTTTAATTTTTTGGAGGGAGAGTCTCCCAGTAGTGCTCAGATATCCTTGGGTAGGTTTTAAAACAAAGAAAAGAAAGGCTTAAAAATGAACTAACACCCCAGAATCAGTAACTGCTAAAATTAAATATGTGCAGAACACAGGACAGTTTTCTGAGTACTAACTGGTTGAAGTGAAAAGATTAATGACTGGGGCTGGAGCGATAGCACAGCGGTAAGGCATTTGCCTTGCATGCATCCGATTTAAGACGGACCTAGGTTTGATGCCCTGGCATTCGATATGGTCCCCCGAGCCAGGAGCGATTTCTGAGCACATAGCCAGGAGTAACCCCCTGAGTGTCAAAGGGTATGACTCAAAAAAGAAAAAAAAAAAGTAATGACTACAAAGCCAATCTATACTTAGAATTCTGCTTCCAAAACTCTTTCTCATCTTTTTTGTTTGTTGGTTTTGTTTTGTTTTTGGGTCACACCATGCGGCGCTGAGGGGTTACCCCTGGCGTTATGTTCAGAAATCTATCCTGGCAGGCACGGGAAATCATATGGAATGCCAGGATTCGAACCACTGTCTGTTCTGAATCAGCTGTGTGCAAGGCAATCACCCTACCAGCTGTACTACTTCTCCAGCCCCTCTTCTCATCTTTTTTTTTTTGGTTTTTGGGCCACACCCGGTGATGCTCAGGGGTTGCTCCTGGCTATTCGCTCAGAAGTCGCTCCTGGCAGGCACGGGGGACCATATGGGGAACCGGGGGATCGAACCGAGGTCCGTCCTAGGTTAGCGCAGGAACCTTATCTCCAGCGCCACCGCCCGGCCCCCCCTCTTCTCATCTTTTAAACAGGAACTTCTTGGTTTCCTTTAGTGAACAAGGGAGGACAAATGATGGAAGAGGGGAGAAAATTGTTTTAACATGACATGCCCATAAGTTGTTGTGACTCATGTATATGACTTTACTTACAGGCTGAATTAACAGTACAGTTACAATGCTCACAGGCAATGCATGCAATGCAGAAATACTGCCTCATCTTTCATCATTCTCAAGGAGCAAAAATTATCTTTATAAAATAGATCAGGCATCTAATTATAGAATATATTGTACTTGAGTTATCATTAAGGATTTTGCTTTACAAACTATCTGAGTCAGCTACGGGTGCCATAATACAATACGGTAGGTAGACTGGGTAACTTAACAAAAGATTATTTCCGTGGTTTGGGGGCTATAAAGTTGAAATCAGTATGCCTGGATTCAGGGATACTATCTAAAATGCATTAACATCTCATCTAGTAAAGAGCCCATTTCCAAACACCATTACAATGTGAGTTATAAATTTGAGTTCTGAGGTTTATCTGATTCAGTTACATAGCATTAATCAAAGTTTCACTCTTTACCGACTCCTTGGTTAATAAGGTGGTTAACTCCTATTATGCTACTACACTAGTATGCAAATGTTAATAAAAAAGGAAACTCTAGGGGCCCGGGAGATAGCATGAAGGTAAGGCATTTGCCTTTCATGCAAAAGGTCATTGGTTCGAATCCCGGTGCCCCATATGGTCCCCCGTGCCTGCCAGGAGCAATTTCTGAGCATGGAGCCAGGAGTAACCCCTGAGCGCTGCCGGGTGTGACCCTAAAAAAACAAAACAAAAAAAAAAAAAAAAGGAAACTCTAATTTGATTATTTGCATGGAAAAAATACTATCTAGTTTCATGGAATCATAGGATATAACTATAGATTTAGCATTGTACTATGGAGCTATTTTAAAATATTTTAAAAATAGCAGTTAGAAAGCTGAGTCACTTCAGTTCTGAGTAAAATGATAAAATATAAATTCTTTCTCCACAGGAATATTTGAGAATAAAATCAGATAAATCTCTGAAAGGGGACTGTATACTGCTAAAAAAAAACTACACATTGCTATTGTCAGGCTATAAATGCAAAAATGCGGCATATTTAGCTTTAATAAGTGCAAAGGGATCAAATTTTTAGAGAAGTAAAAGGTTTTTTTTTTTGGGGGGGGCACACCCAGTGGTGCTCAGGGGTTACTCCTGGCTATCTGCTCAGAAATAGCTTCTGGCAGGCACGGGGGACCATATGGGATACAGGGATTCGAACCAACCACCTTTGGTCCTGGATCTGTTGCTTGCAAGGCAAACGCCACTGTGCTAGCTCTCTGGACCCAAGAAGTAAAAAGTTTTTTTGTTTTTGTTTTTTGTTTTTGGGTCTCACCCGGCAGTGCTCAGGGGTTACTCCTGGCTCCATGCTCAGAAATCGCTCCTGGCAGGCACGGGGGACCATATGGGGCACCAGGATTCGAACCGATGACCTTTTGCATGAAAGGCAAACGCCTTACCTCCATGCTATCTCCCGGGGCCCCGAAGTAAAAAGTTTTTAAGAGAAAAAAGCATTGGCACATATTTTGGACGACCCTGTCTTTGTTCATTCCTTGCCTAAAACAAATGCTTTCTCTTCTGCCTAAAATCCACTGTCATTACTTAGTGGTTCAAGGTATCAGTCACTTGATTTTGCTTCCAAGCAACCAGGTTACTCCTGGGTCACTGTCTGGTTACTTTCTACACACAACACTTCTTTGCTAATGTCTATTTTCTACTCATTCACATTTTTGGGAGATTAGCAGATTGTTCTAACCACAGATCTGAAAATTTAGAGAATTACCTGAGTGAGAGGGGAGGGTTAGGAAATTACACCCGTAAACCATCAGCATGATAGTGTGGCATGGTGCTTATCTTGCATGTAGTCAAACTGGGTGCAATCCCCTTCATCCCACATGGTCCTCAAGCCCAACTAGAAATAATTCCTGAATAGAGAGAGCCAGAAGTAACCCCTAAGCACTGCAGGGTGTTGTCCAGAAACAGACAACAAAAATAAAATAGGAAATTACTTAATAGGGTTGTTTTTAAGTCCTATGATCAGCTATAATAGCATGTACAACATGTTTTAATTTATGTCCCTTCATTAAAGATACATCAAAAGGAATAACATCAAAGTAAAATGGTAAGAGGTGAAAGACCTATACAAAAAAAAAAAAAAAAAAAAAAAAAAAACAACCACCTATAAAACCCTGCTTCAAGAAATAAAGGAGGACCCAAGGAAATGGAGAAACATATCCTGTTCATGAATTGGGAGAATTAACATAATTAAAATGACAATTCTCCCCACAGCATTGTACAGATTTAATACAATCCCTCTAAGGATACCCATGACATTCTTCAAAGAAGTGGATCAAACACTCCTGAAATTCATTTGGAACAGTAAACACCCATGAATAGCTAGAGGAACCCTTAGGAAAAGGAATATGGGAGGCATTACCTTCCCCAATTTTAAATTGTATTATAAAGCAATAATCATTAAAACGCCATGATATTGGAATAAAGACAATTCCTCAGATCAGTGGAATAGACTTGAGTATTCAAAGAATGCTCCCCATATATACAATCAACTTTTGATAAAGGGTCAAGAAATGCAAAATGGAGCAAGGAAAGCCTCTTCAACAAATGGTGTTGGGACAACTGGTCAGCCACTTGCAAAAAAGTGAATTCAGAGCCCCCCCCCTCATCTAACATCATGCACAAAGGTCAAATCCAAGTGGATTAAAGACTTTGATATCAGACCTGAAATTATAAGATATATAGGACAACACATAGATAAAACACTCTATGAAATTGAGACTAAAGGCATCTTCAAGGAGGAAACATCACTCTCCAAACAAGTGGAAGCAGAGATAAACAGATGGGACTATATTAAGCTGAGAAGCTTCTGCACCTCAAAGGAAATAGTGCCTAGGATACAAAAGCCACCCACAGAATGGGAACAACTATTCACCCAATACACATCAGATAAGGTGCTAATATCGATAAGGTGCTAATATCGAAGATATCATGGTACTGACAGAGCTTAACAAGAAAAAAAAATCTAACCCCATCAAAAACTGGGGAGAAGAGGGGCCAGAGTGGTGGTGCCACACGTAAGGCATCTGCCTTGCAAGCGCTAGCCTAGGACAAACCCTAGTTCAATCCCCCAGCATCCCATATGGTCCCCCCAAGCCAGGAGTGCTTTCTGAGCGCATGCCAGGAGTAACCAATGAGCGTCAAATGGGTGTGGCCAAAAACAAAAAACTGGGGAGAAGAAATGAACAGCACTTTCTCAAAGAAGAAATGCAAATGGCCAAGAGAGACATGAAAAAATACTCCACTAATCATCAGGGAGATGCAAATCAAAACAACAATGAGGTACCATCTCATGCCACAGAGACTGGTGCACATCACAAAGAACAAGAATAATAAATGCTGGTGGGGATGTGGAGAGAAAGGAACTCTCATTCACTGCAGGTGGGAATGCCATCTTGTTCAGCCTTTCTGGAAAACAATATGGAGATTCCTCAAAAAACTGGAACTTGAACTCCATATGATCCAGCTATACCATTCCTAGAGATATACCCTAGGAACATAAAAATACAATATAAAAATGTCTTTCTCCATCAATATTCACTGCAGTGCTATTTACAATAGCCAAACTCTGGAAACAACCAAGATGCCCTTTCAACAGATGAATGGCTAAAGAACTGGTGGTCCATATACAATGGAATATTATGCAGCCATCAGGAGAGATGAAGTCATGAAATTTTCATAGACATGGATATATATGGAATCTATTAAGCTGAGTGAAATAAGTCAGAGGGAGAGAGTGAGAGAGACACAGAATAGTCTCACTCATCTATGGATTTAAAGAAAAACAAAATACATTATTGTAATAATGACCAGAAACATCAGAGATGAGGGCTGGAAGGGCCAGCTTTCGATGTGAAGCTCACTGGTAGTTAAGAGAGATGACTACACTATCTATCATGACAATGTTAATGAGTGAGAGAAGTAGAATGCTTGTCTTGAATGCAGGCAGGAGGTAAGGAAGGAGATAGGGGGCATTGGTGGTGGGAAGGTTGAACTGATGAAGGGGGGGTGTTCTTTTTATGACTGAGATCCAAATGCACGTATGTATGTAATCAAGATGCTTAAATAAAAAGAATAAACTGAAGTTGGAGAGAAAAAAGATTAAAAATTGGTTAGGGTCAGGAAGATAGTATGGGTTAGGTTTTTGCCTTACATTGGCAACCCTAAACCCTGCCCCCATTTAATCCCTGGTACCACATAAGAGTGTTTCAATGCATTGAAGGGGTTTCAAGCCTTACTCCATGAGCTTAGGAGTTAGGGAGTAAATGAGTAACAAGGAAAAAGCCCCTGTCATTTGAGTTATTTAGATAAGGAAAGACACAGGAACAAATTAGCTGTTTATAAATTAATAATGAAAGTCAGGGAGATTCAAGAGACCCAGAACTAGGAAAGTTACAAAGAGCCCAGACTGGCATTTTAAAAGGGGAGTTAAATAAAAATCTTTTATAGGAAAGAACTTTAATTTATGGTGTTTTGATTTGGGGCCATATGTGATTATGCTCAGGGATCACTCTTGGCATTGCTTGCAGGAGATATATGTGGTGCCTGGGATTGAACATGGGTTGACTGCATCCAAGGCAAAAGTCCCATTTATTGTACCATCGCTCTAGCTCCATGAACACAAAATGAAGGTGTGAGATACTAATGTTGTGACTGTAATGTTATTGGTTATGAGACAAGTGACTTTGCTTTGTTCTGAGCCTTAGTTGTCTCATCCTTAAGAAGGAAAAACTGGGACTGGAGAGAGAGCATGGAGGTGAGGTGTTTGCCTTGCATGCAGAAGGACAGTGGTTCGAATCCCGGCATCCCATATGGCTCCCTGAGCTTTCCAAGAACGATTTCTGAGCCAGTGCTGCCGGTGTGACCCAAAAACAAAAAACAAAAAGAAGGAAATACTGCTATGTATGTTTGGAGAACTAAATACAGGGCTTAGTAAAATAAAAAGTGTCTAATATAGGAATCTTTTCTTTTTGGGGGGGGAATCTGGTTTGGGTTTTTGGGTCACACCCCGTGCTCAGGAGTTACTCCTGGCTATGTGCTCAGAAATCGCTGCTGGCTAGGGGGACCGTATGGGAAACCAACGATTTTTACCAGCTCCATCCTAGATCAGACACATGAAAGGCAAATGTCCTACCGCTGTGCTATTGCTCTGACCTCTATCGGAATCTTCTACTTGGTCCACAGGAGTACTCAAACAATACTAGTCCTTTTTCCCCATAGAAGTCATGGCTATAGGTCCAGCAGAAGATAGGAGTGTGAGTGATTAGGGTGCATGTTCAATTACTGCATCCTGTCCTCTGAGTATACCAGGTGCACCACTGGCGTGGCTTGGGCATCCCCAGCACTGCAGAGCCAATGCAACACCACAATCTCAGGTTCTTATACTGAAATGTCTGCCCTATTGACTGAGAATTGCAGGTATTTCCCCACACCCGAGCACTGTTTGGGAGACCCACCCCCAAAATGAAAAATAAGAAGTCACTACTGATTTTAAAAAGTTTACTTCAAATTGGTAGGGAAGATGGATGTTAAGTTGCCTAGGAATGAGGCACTATTTATTAAATATTAAATATTAAAAGGAAGAAACAAGAACTGAAAGTGGAAAGGATTTGAGAGGGTTACACATGTTTGAAGTCTAAAAGAAGGGAAATAAGCAAAGTGCAGAGATTCAGAAAGGTAGACTAGAGGGACGCTGGAGTTCTATCTTATAATGATGATTACACATCTAACAATTTTTTGAAATAAAGGTCTCTCTCATTAGACTACAAAGGCCAAGGCTGCAAAAGAGATGATGGTTTAGAAATCTGGACATGGAAAAGATCAGAGCATAAGCACGTCACACCAGGGAAGAAAGTGGTTGGTGAAGTTGATGCTGAATGTTGTTTATTATTTTAGTAAAGATTTAAAGATTTAGTAATACAGTAAAGAAAACATAGTAAAGTAAAATAAAAGGTTTATAATGAAGTAAAAAAATTCTTAGTAAAGATTTAGTAATAAAAAATTTGGGAAAATTAATATCCAAAGCATATTTAAATCTGAGTATCTTTGGGCCTAATCATTTTGGATGTGAAGCACATGACTAGAATTTTTATGGATAAGAAAATTCCCTAATTGCACAATTCTAAATCTTTCCATCTGATTTTAACTATAATGATGTGCAAGTAAACATACTTCTCAATTTTTCCAATGCTACATGAACAAAGAATGATTCTTTTCTAACATGTGTTTCTTTCTAACTATGAGTCTCGACATGATAGCACTGTTAGAAAATTCAGTGATTTTCCAGTAGGGGAGGAAATTTTCAGGTTCGTGTTTCAATCAGAAGGGAAACCTGAACTTAAAAATTTTTGAGAGGCTGAATAAAGAGCTCAATTGACAGGAGTACATGATTTCATGCAGGGGCCCAGATTTCATCTTTGGCACGGCAGAGTATCCCACTGCCAAGAATCATTCCCAAGCACCAGGCTGGGAGTAACTCCTGAGCATGAGCAGAGTGAGCACCTCACCATTAGAAAAACGAATTAGAACAGCAGAAGGGCTGGAGATAATAGAGTAGGGAAGGTGCTTGTTGTGCATGTAGTCAGCCTTGGTTTGATCCATGGTATGTTGTAAGTTCCCTTGGCCTGCCAGAAGTGACTCCTGAGTGCAGTGCCAGGACAAACAAACCCCTGAAAATTACCGTGGCCCTAAAAACAAAACAAAACAAAAAAATATACAAGCAGAGTCACAGGGCAAGATGGTTGTAAAAGAAAATCCAATACTATTTCTTTTCCTAATAAATATGACAAATGCTTTTCTTTCTTCAAAGTTCAGAACCCAGGCTATTCAGCTGAACATCAACTGACCACAGGTCAAGGTGGAAAAGCCCCTGCATAACTAAGATCAACAAAACAAACACACAACAATGCAGTAACCATTCTGAGGGAAAAAAATCTAAAAATAAAAAATACCACTTCATGTTTTATTGTGCAAAGCAACAAAAAGAGTAAAGGAAAAACATAATAGTGTATATATACAATAGCTATAAGGAGTGATGCAATTATGCAATTCACTGCAACATAGATGGAACTGGATGTACTAAATTAAGTTAGAAGAAGGATAAATACTTATATGTGGTATTATAAAAACTGTAATAAAGGAGTGCAATGGTTTAAACAGGGGTGGCCTAGAACATTCTTGGCCCATGATAAGAGAAGGAAAGAAAGTAGAGGGGGGAGAAAGACATGAAATAATGGGGACAAGAGTCAAAAGTATTCAGGTACATTGGTGGTGTTGGGAAAGACAGGACTAATATTCAAGTCACAGAGTCAACAACACTGAAATCATGAGACTCACACTGTTCACAACTATACTTAAAAAGATGCCTGCTGGGGCCTGGGAGATAGCATGGAGGTAAGGCGTTTGCCTTTCATGCAAAAGGTCATCGGTTCGAATTCCGGTGCCCCTGTGCCGGCCAGAAGCAATTTCTGAGCATGGAGCCAGGAGTAACCCCTGAGCACTGCCGGGTGTGACCCCCCCCC
>PVKC010016084.1:0-21029 GCA_004027635.1 Crocidura indochinensis
TTTTTTTTTTGTTTTTTTTTGTTTTGTTTTGTTTTTGGGCCACACCCAGTGATGCTCAGGGGTTACTCCTGGCTCTGCACTCAGAAGTTGCTCCTGGCTTGGGGGACCATATGGGAAGCCGGGGGATCGAACCGCGGTATGGTCCGTCCTAGGCTAGCGCAGGCAAGGCAGGCACCTTACCTCCAGCGCCACCGCCCGGCTCCCTGACATGCTTTTGATATGAAAAATAACATATCTTGAGAAGGGCGAAAGAGTCTGAAAAACTTTCCCAGAGTGAGCTTATAGCACCCTACATGTAGCACTCCAAACAGACACATAGCATCTCTAGCACCCCTAGCATCTATCTCTTCAGGAGATTTCCAGGAGGGTAATATAGTCTCAAGGTGGCCTGTAGTCTAGCCATGTTATTTAAGCATCCTAACATCAGGCATAGCAACCAAACTTATATCAATAAATATACAGTGTAAAATGGCCATCAAAGATGTCTAATTAGAGTTGTACATATCTGTGTAACAAACAAATATAAACTGATTGGGGGGTGGAGCCTTTCTCAGTGGTGCTCGGGAGTTACTCTTAGTTCTGTGCTCAGAAATTACTCCTGACAGACTCAGGGGACCACATGGTATGCCAGGGATCAAACCCAGGCCAGCAGCATGCAAGGCAAACATTCTTACTTGTGCTTTTGCTCTGGCCCCCAAACTGATTTTATTTTGAACTCCAGAAAGTCATATTCGGTGGGAGATAAAGGGTGAAAACAAGACACTACGTAAGCATAATAATTAGAAAATGTAAGTCAAATCTACCAGGAATAGTTGCTAAAAACCCAGTGATGGTTCCCATCAGCAGACAAAATGACACATCTCTGAATAATGGGCAGGAGCAGATGGGAGATAATCTCTTTTTTTTCTTGCACACATAAACCGCTCTGTTTTCCAGCTGGGGGCAGTAACAACAATGTTTATAGCAAATGCTGCACTAAATAGCACACCCAGTATGTAAAACAAAATCAGAGAAATGATGCTAAAAGCTCATCGGCATATATGCTTAATTAGGAAGTTTTATAATGCCATTTAGCCCCGGAATGAACACACTTTCCTTTCTGATTGCAAACACTTGCCTTTTATCTCCACAGAAGTGGGAGCATTTGTCTAACTGCAGTGGCAGCCAACTTTATAACATAAACAGTGATCACAGACGCACAGCCCCACTCCCAATTGTGTTTACAAGTGTTCAAGACTGTTTTCACTACTCTGAGCACAGCACTTGGGAGTCACACTTGTTTTATAAAACAAGTTGCATCCGGTTATACAATGGAGAAAGCATCTCTTTGGGGTATTCAGAATTGGCATTTCCCTCTTAATAGGTTTTTGAATGATGGCAGAAAAGCAGTGGGGGTCTGTTTTCTTTTTCTTTCCCCTCCTCTGCTTCTTAACAGTTTCCTGCAAGCTGTAACCTAGAGAGCAGACATTAACCCTGCCATGGGAAGTGCTATGGAAAAGACTTGGGGAGGGAAGTAGGATGAGTTGGGGGAGGGGAGTGACTTGCTTCTTAACTGTGAGCTGATGTCTCTCTGCAAGGGGAGGCATTTCTTTCTCTCACATCTCTACTCTCCTAAATGCATCCTAATCCAAAGGTAATGTGGCAACATACATCCCTGCCTTTCTCAAGCAAAGGAAGTTGTCTCTGTGGCAGGTGTTATGTATGAAGCGCACATGGAAAAGAATTCCTGCATCTTCCATAAGACAACAGCCAGAACTAGGTAACCTAAATAAATACCACAAATATCAGAACAAGACAGCAGCTCAGAATGCTAAACGACATAGAACTCAGAGATTAGCTAGGACAAAAATTGGGCCGAATCCCCAGGTCTTACCTGAGTAAAATATGCATGTTGGATTCGAGCCCCATTCTGAAGCAGTGAGTAATGAGCCAGGACCTCAGCAGCCATGCATAGTCTTTGCAAGGCTATTAAATGCTGTCATGCTTGGTTGTTAAAAGGAATGGGGTCAGTTAAATGCATCTTGCTCAGCTCTGGCCTGAAAGAAAGGTTCTGTGCAAGCCAGAAGAACCCCTGCCTGGGCAAGAAGGGCTCCTAGATCCTCCTCTGCCATCAGTCAGAAGCAGTCTGCCAGCTGCTCTGAAGCTTGATGCCACACAACTTACCTTGGCCTTGGCCTTACCCTGTGGATGAAGCTAGAGTTTTCCAATGAGTATCCAATCACTGCTGGCAAAAAGACAGATGTTTCTGTTCTAGCAAGAAATCAACAGCCATTACCCTCCCCTCCCATTCTGAAACTCCCTTTGGAACTGAAAGTTTAACTCACAGAGAAGGCAGTGAATTTTGTTTATTTCTCTTTACTCTAGTTTAGATAACATGGTTCCAAATGTTTATGCTATTGATGAACAAAGTTACTGCATCCTACCAGCACCCAAACCAGGCAGAAATTCAAACACCAGAATAGCCTGAACTAAGAATAGAGAGGAAAGTTTGTGGAAAGAATGACATTTGATTTGACTTCTGTATTTTGATGCTAAAAGTGAGGTCTTAGGACAAGAAATCCAAAAACCAAATAGTACCCCATACTAGAGTTATACAAACTAAGGTTGAAAGAAATAAAAATAGTGAAACACCTAGATTGTATTTTATCCAAACAGAACATGCATGGTTGGAAATTTCTTTGCTGTTTCATTTTATTTCTAGAGGCCCCTTGTAAAAAGAAATGATCCAATACCTTGTCTTTTTTATACATTCTTTTTATTAATGAGAGGTTTCTAAGACTCTCCAGGACTTAATAATGGGGTATAAATTAGAATGGAATATTTTTGCACACTCTTCCCTAATACTCTTTGATAATTTCCTAAGAATCAAACTTTTGTGATTTTTTTTTATTTTGACCTCGTTTCAAAGTAGCTTTTCATCATTTTTTACTTAAAAATCAAGCATCTATACTTTTTCCTATGTATTCATATTTGCCTTCTTTTAATCTGAAATTGGACCTTGTATGGTTCACAATTTTGCAGCAATCTTATTAGTTAAAAAATATGTTGGGGGCCAAAGAGATAACACAGGGGTAGGGTGTTTGCCTTGCACGCAGCTGATCCAGGATGGACACAGGTTCCATCCTGGCATCCTTTATGGTCCCCTGTGCCTGCCAGGAGCGATTTCAGAGCACAGAGCCAGGAATAACCCCTGAGTGCTACCACCACCGGGTGTGACCCAAAAACAAACAAAAAATCTTGAATAACTTCAACTTTCATTCTAAATATTGATGCACTTTTCTTTTAGGATAATCATAACAGGCAAGGTACTGAAGTCAGAAGTTCTTCAGAGACAAGTCAAACATATGACAGTTTTTGAAATTAAACATTGTTGAAAATTAAGATGGGATAAACTTGTTTTTTAGAGGGCACCACAGCACTTAGAGAGTCTGGGGATTTGGTATAGAAAAGACTAAGGTTTCAATCCAGTGTATCCTTCCTACAGTGTGACACAAAGCAAGCTATATGCTCTTTTTCTGTTTTTATTTTACTTTTTTTGGATTGTAAATAAATAAAACTCTCAGTTGTACTCTGGTTATTCCTGGCTCTGTGGCTCAGTAGTAACCCCAGGCAGTGCTCAGGGGATAATATGTGGTGTATGCTATTTGAACCAGGATAGTAACTGCAGCAATAGCATACAACACAACTCCCAAGGCTCCTTACTATCTCTAGCCCTTTCTATGGATTTTCAAAATCTCTCCATCTATATGTATATGAAGAGTGTTATCAACCTTACAGCTGTGTAGTAAAAATTTAATGAGCTGCCTTTGCAGAATTTCTCCTTCACAGACCTCAGCCCCGACAAGGAACTAAAAAAAAAAAAAAATGCTTGCCAAGGTATCTCTCATTTCCAAGAGAAAATCCTCACCAAAGGCATATTTTTCTGAGAAAATTTATCTCTCCACATCAAAATTCTTGTTATTAAAAGAGCAGAGTAAACTTTTGGCATCCTCTGATAGGTGCAAACTACTCCGGAATTTAAATGTTAGATTACTCATAAAATTTTTAGCATTCAATTTCACTGTACGGAGTCAGCAGTCCCAAATTCCCATGAAGCATAAGTTAAATGTCTTATTCTCAGAGGCTGGAGTGATAGTATAGCTAGTACTGCTCTTGCCTTGTTGGATTATATGGAATGTTCAATTCCTGACATTCCACATAATCCCCTGGGGAGCTGCCAGGAGTAATTCCTTAGTGCAGAATCAGGAAAAAACCCTGAGCATCATTGAGTGTTACTCAAAAACAAAACAAAATAAAATTAAATTAAATTAAAAAAAAACTAACAAAATGAAAATTTTATCTCTAGTGCAGAAATGGGCAAAATAGGATGACCCACCCAGTGCCTGTTTTTATAAATAAAAAAAAATCTTGAAATGTAGGGTATATTTTTTATCTAATACATTACTGTGGGACTGGATAAATAGTACAACAATTAAGGCACTTCTGTGCATACAACTGAGCTGGGCACCATTGAGTGTGGTCCATAAAACAAGCAAACAAAACACAAAGTAAATAATCAACCATTTTTGCCTCTGTTTGACCTTAGAGATAGATTGGAGTGGTTCTGTCAGAGAACCATAGCATCTGCAAATTTAGAAATAGTATTTTGATTTTTAGAAGTTTGTCAGACTTTTTCCAGTAGGAAAATGTGTCTAAATTAAAAAATGCAAATTTCATGACAGCAAGAATTAGACTTATTAAAACTTGTTCCACTGCCTAGTAGAATACCTGGCACATAGTGAGTTCTAACTAAATATTTTTTAATCAATAGAGGTTATACTTCACAGTGAAGAGTCTACCAATGCAAGAAAAAATATCTGGATTTTGAGGATACGGATTGCTTTGTTTTGTTTGGGTGTCACAAACAACTGTTCAGGGAGCAATATACAGTACCAGGAGCCTTATCAAGGTCAGCTGCATGCAAGGCAAGCATCTTATTCCCTGTGTTATCTCTCTAACCCCAAGGATAACTATTTTAGGAGCATGGAATACATGTAGTTGGAACTATCAAGACATATAGGAGGTTATGTTAAGTAACATCCCACTTACAATAATGCTAGAATAATTCTTTTGGGAATATTAAGATTTGGGGTTTTTTGTTTTTGTTTTTGTTTTGGGTTCTTGTTGTTGTTGTTTTTGGGTCACACCCAGCAGCTCTCAGGGGTTACTCCTAACTCCATGCTCAGAAATCGCTCCTGGCAGGCTCGGGGATGCCAGGATTCTAACCAATGACCTTCCGCATAAAAGGCAAATGCCTTACCTCCATGCTATCTCTCTGGCTTCAAGATTTGTTTTTGTTATAAAATTAGTTACTTCTAACTTACCAGTTTAATACGTTTTCAAGTTTCATAGATTTTTTTAAAGATGAGCTATAACTGGTTATTCTTAGCTTACGTGTTGGATAAAAGAAAGGCAGCATGTTATTCAGTTCAGCTTTTATTGTAAGAAAATCTATGGCTGGTAGTAAAGGAAGCTCATAATTTTTATCTTTTTTTTTGTTTTTTTTTGGGGTCACACCCGGCAGTGCTCAGGGGTTACTCCTGGCTCCATGCTCAGAAATTGCTCCTGGCAGGCACGGGGGACCATATGGGGCACCGGGATTTGAACCGATGACCTTTTACATGAAAGGTAAACGCCTTACCTCCATGCTATCTCCCGGGCCCCTAA
Source organism: Crocidura indochinensis (assembly GCA_004027635.1). Lineage (NCBI taxonomy): Eukaryota > Metazoa > Chordata > Mammalia > Eulipotyphla > Soricidae > Crocidura > Crocidura indochinensis. The sequence goes on from PVKC010016084.1 coordinate 5,707, forward strand.
TTTTTATCTTTTAAACACACAAGTTCAGCCTACCCTCCAGAAGTTGTCATTTTAACCCTTTGATGAGAGGTCATCAGAAATCCATTGTTAAGTGAAGCCAATTTGAAATTCTTTTAAGAAAGAGATCAGCAGGGGGAGCCTATGGTTAAGAAGTGGGGGAGACACCATCGCTATTTGACCCAGGGAGATGGGGTTTTACATTTAAGAGAGTTGCATGTTCAGTGCCTTGGAAATCTTGGTTTCAATCCATAAAAACTTCTTTTGCAATTTGAATCATCATCTTCCCTTTAAAGAGATAGCATGTCATATGTCTAGATCCTGTACCAATCCTGTCAAGACCCCAAAAGAATATCAGAGCAAGGCAAAACAGCTATAATAAGCATGACTGTAAGCCAAATGAAACGAGAAGGGTGGATATTGCGATCGATTTGTCAGTTTAATTTTACTAGCAAGCAAAACATTTCCAAAGTGGCAAACAAATCGTAACTCAGTTCCCTACAGAATGAGGGCAAGCCAAGGAAAAGGTTCCTGAGATTAATGCCCCAACAGCTGCATCCCCGATTCAGTCTCCTAGGTAGTATGAATAATGGATGGGCTAAAAGGCAAAATGCACAATAATGTTCTTTTATTAATGAAATGAAGACTATTTGTGATAGCTGGCAATAAATTAAGAACAGCAAAAAAGGAAGAACAGTCAATGTTGCCTCTGAAAAATGCAGTTACTTAAATCCAATAATTACTGCCATGACAGAAAACATTGGCTTGCAATTGAAATGAGGTGCATCTCTCCCAAGTCTTGCACATATTGCAGAATAGAAATACTTGTGATCCATAAAGCCTATTGTTGGCAAAGAGGAAAACATAAACCATTATTGTAGATTGATGATGATAATAAGCATATTCATAGTATTTCATAGGTGGGCATTTCCCTAAGGACCTTGCACCATAGCCCCCACCTTCCATCTGTGTACTAGGGAAATTGGGACTGAATGTGACTGGAAACATATCCAAGGTCACATAATTAACTGAGCTAGGAAAAAGAAATAAAGAAAACCAGTCCACCTGAATTTGCACGAGAATTAAACTAAAGCTGCCAGCCAGGACAAGCATTAAAGAGAGATGGTTGACTCAGATTGGCCAAAAATAAGGCAAGGGCTCCAAATAATATTCCTTATTCAACTCTGACCTTCCTCCTATGTATTTTATTTTTTTACATATAAAACTGCATAAATAAGCCATATGGTACATGCTATGTATTTATGCTTATTTTTAAATTTGATGTCCAAAATTTGAATACTTCAAATATCTGAGAATTACTAGAGGTAGAGTCATTTCAGAAGAGACCACCAGTCAAGTACACTAGATGTATCTTTTGGTTAAATGAATTTTCTTGGTATCAGACAAACATTGACATTCATATTTGTGTGCCTGGCTAAATAGTAGGGACCACAATATAATGGATGTGAATTTCTCTAAAATTTTAGACTACTCTTTGTCTAGCCATGTGAGTTGGCAAGAACATAGGCACAGTGTTATCTTTTACTAATGTTCCCACTTAATCCAGTAGTAACTTCTAAAGATAAAGTGTTTAACAAGGGGTTTACAATTTGAGGTTGGAATATGCAATGTTACTTTTGTGTTGGACAGGTTTAGGTTAGTGTATCTCACTTTATTTGATCAATTATTTGTTCTTTTTTTTTTTTTGCCAATATCCCTACACCCCTAATTTTAGCTCTAACCTAGTCCACAGTATAGATAACTGGTAACATCCTCCCACTAGATGTGTTTACTACTTATCATAACCAGAATCTGAAGAGATTCCTTGCTCATCTCTAGCCTGTGATAATTAGCACTAAAAAAGTGATAATGTGGACATTATATATTCTTATAAGCTCTTAATGAAGTGATAATCTACTGAAAAAGCACACAGGAATTATAAGTTCATGTCAGTTCCAACAAAACTGCAAACTATGAGCAAATTTAAAAGTAGCAAAACATTAGTTATTAATATTAAAAAGTGTCAACTTTCGTGAACATCAGGCCTCTATCTGGGGTCAACCGCTTCTTACAAACACAGACAGTAAGAAGAGACCCTATTCCTTTAGAAATTTGTGTGTGTGTGATGTCTAAGGGATAAATTCAGAAATGGTTGAAAGATAGGGTTGGAACAATAGTACAGCAGGTAGGACTATGCACATGGCTCACCCAGTTCCAATCCTCAATACTACATATGGACCTCCAAACCCAATAGGGGAGATATCTGAGAGCAGAGCCAGGAACAAGTCCTACGTAGTGCTGTGTGGTCTACAAGCCAGAAAAAGAAAAAATGGTTAAAAGAGCCCTATAATTCAGCACTTAAAGAAAAGGTGCTTTTGGTGACTTGGAGGGATAAGTTTTATATATATGTGTGTATATATACTATAGTATTGCTTTTTTAAAGTATGAGTAGCACATCATTCTGTTTCTTTTCCAGATTCATTGGCTCTGAAGTTTATGCAGATTTACAGAATGCAACCGTAAAATTTAAGCCACACTTTTTATAGTTGCAGATTAAGTTTATACCCACAATTCACATTCTGAAAATGACATGTGATAATTCTTTCTATGATAAGGAATTGGACCACAATTAATGGTGATTAATTAGGTGAACATATGACTGTAAGAGAACATTATCTTATGTAAGCATTTGGTCATACCTGAAATACAAATCATTTCCTTAAACATCTACTCATGGTACTTATAATGTTTTCCTTTTTATATTATAGGGTTTTAGGCTGTTTTGTTGTTAAACAGAAAGTACATCATCACTACTATATTAAGCAGGAAATGTGTATATGTATGCCTCAGTTCACTGCACATTCCTATGCAAGTAACCTTGAATCCTACTATAAAGGATTTGGTATATATGCACGAAACAAAATTATAAAAGGCAAAAGTGAGATAATTTGCCAACCCTTTGGACAAGTAATCCCAAACCAAAAAGATTTACCCAACAAGGAAAGTTATCGTTTTATATAATCTGAAAGGTACACAAAGTTTGAATCTGGTTTCAGTGATGGATGGATTTGGCACACAGTCAGCATTTGATTCCTAGCCCATCCCTCTCTCTGTCTTCCTCTGATGGCTTTAATCTAGAGCAATACAAGATTCTAGGATGAGGAAGCAACTCCAAAGCCAGCATCTTAAAATTAGGATTTTCTCAGTTGCAAAGTTCTAACCAAAGTCTTCTTGTGTATTAGTAACTGGTGTTGGTGTCCAGCCTTAGGTTACTGTTGGATGGATCACAAGCGTGCCCCTTTGCCATCCTCACAATGGGAGAGAGACCAGCTTCACTGAAATTTCTGGGGTCTAGAATCAAGGATGATTCAATGAAAACTGGGACTATGAAAACAGAGCAAATGGATACTGGGAAAATATTCCAAGTTCACTAATAAAAAATAGTCAGCTAATGTTACAGGATTAATTTTGGAGAATAACAGGAAGAAATCACTGATGACTCTTATTGTAAAGCACAAATACTAAGTCCAGGACTTTACAAGGAATGATAAGTAAGTGAGGGTTGGGAATAATTGACCTAAGCTGTGTGCAAGGTAAACTGGAGGTTAGATGTTCAAGAGGGAAATAGCATAATCTCTGTTGTACTTACCCATATTTCAGAAGTCACAGCATTTCTAAATACTGTTTTGTGTTATGAAATGTGGCAAACACAATGAAGACTTACAAGAGTTGATCTTGCCTTTCTAAGAGTTCACAAATGTATTAGTCAAATGTGGTTTGGTAAGATTGTGCAGTAATAGCAAGTCCAGGATTTGATTGGATTACAGAGAAGATAAAAGTTCTGGGGCCCGGGAGATAGCATGGAGGTAAGGCGTTTGCCTTTCATGCAAAAGGTCATCGGTTCGAATCCCGGTGCCCCATATGGTCCCCGTGCCTTCCAGGAGCAATTTCTGAGCATGGAGCCAGGAGTAACCCCTGAGCACTGCAGGGTGTGACCCAAAAACCAAAAAAAAAAGAAGATAAAAGTTCTTCTTTTTAGTGAACAGGAGCTTGAGGCAGAGGAGCCTTTGGAATGTGTTTTGAGATCAAGTGCTTTGGGAGTTCTAAATATCACTGTTTAAGAGAAGGAGAATTGTGGAGTCTCAGAGTTAGTAGGACTGGCTTTCTGTCTGCAGACTCCCTGCTCAACTGTACTTTTGAGAAGCTCCTCAAGAGAATTGCTGTTTCAGTGTTCAGCGTTGAAGGCTTTTCCCCAGCACAGTCAAGTCAACATACCTGAGCCCCAGTTTCCTTATTTGAATAAGGAGAGCTTTAGGCAAAGATGCCTTATAAATTTTCTTTTAGTGTTAAGAGTCTGTAAGTCCAACAGAAACACTTATCACACGTTTTTAAAACTTATTACATTTTTGTGGACTATACCCAGTGATGCTCTGACTTCTGGCTTTTTGCTCAGGGATTACTCCTGGTGAGGCAGAGAGAGTATATATGGTGTCAGGGATCAAACCTATGTTGGCCATATATAAGACAAACACCTTCCTGTTGTACTGTTCTCCAGGCCCAAAAATCATGTTCTTATGCCATGACATAAGAAATGGAAATAAGTTTGTGGAAATAAGTTCTATGAATGTACCGGTGAATTGGCACAACTCACAGCATCAGAACCCTGGAACATGAGTGTTCATCTTCAAGGGTAGATGAGAAAACTGTAAACCCAGGAATTAGATAGAAGTGACCAGAACTGGCACTTTAGAGAGTCAAGGCAAATGCTGGGAGACACAGATAGACACTAAGGAAGCAAATATTTTTGTCCTAATAAGGAATGGGAGAAAGGAAAATGAAAATGAAAGCAAAGTATTAATCCAAGCTTAGGTTCCACACAAAGTGTCCCAACCTCTACATAAACTGAATTGCAGTGTTGGGGAGGAAATGTTCTATTTCCAGCCTAGCAAATGCCTTGAAACAACTAGTGACTTAGAGAAGATGAAATAAGTACAGAGAAAGTGCCAATGAGCAGGAAAAATCACAGACAGTATTCTGAAATAAGTTCTAATGTGAGCTTAGTTTTACAGTAGTTTCTGCAGGTCTACAGTTGGGCAGTTGCCTCATTTTCAAGCAATCTTACTTCAAATTATATATACGTGTATATATATACGTATATATATATAATTTGAGGCATTTGGGGGAGATTTAGAAAACCTATTTATTTTTATCTATAGCAAAAAGGTAGGAATAAACTATGCTTCTTACTGAGAAGATGAGTGAATGGAGAGGAATGGCCACAGGACAATGACAGACAGCCTGGCCAAATGCTTAAAATTTCTGAGCACAAGCCCAATCTTCTTTCTCATGCCATACCACAAAGCCTCATTCCACTAGTCAGTATGCAGGGCAAAACCAGTGAGATTTCTTTCTTTCTCAAGAAGGTAGAAATAGTAATATTTTTATCACCAAGCATTTATATTATCCTTGGAAGAATTACAGAAAACTTTTTATGTAAGGCAGACTAAATAGACTTCAGTTTTTTTTTTTTTATTGCTAACCTCTACACAAACAGAACGTTTTTGTTTGCTTTGAAAACCAAATACCATGTGCTGTAACTTTACAATGTTTTAGACTTAGGAATTTGAGTTTATGATACTGGGAATATCATAAAATGTGTAGGTCTATGACTAAATACTATATATGCATTAGATGTATATATTCTTTAAAAAATAGATAAGTAGAAATATCAGAGGTAGATATTTCAATTAACAAATTGTTGAATTACTGTACTAGTAATTTAGAGATGCGAAGTGAATTATTAAAAGTTATTTTCCTTATTGATTTCTAACACTGCTATACAGCGTGTAGATAGTTTTTAAAGCAGAGTAGCTCAGCCTAACAAAGGTATTTACTACCCTAGTTCTACACATGGCTTCTTCTCACTTTATTACTTCATTTTGGAACTTTGATTGCCCTATTTTAGGTCTAAGATGGCTCTAATGCTGTACTTCAGTTGTATGAAGAGCTTAGTCTTCACTTTGTTCTCAGAAAAGGCAGGCTATAAATTTATCCCTGTTCTTTGAAGAAACTAACAGTAAATTTTTGAGAGGAAAACGGTGGTCTATATCCTGTAGAGGAAAAGTAATCTCTTAAAAGCAGAATAACCTCCAGGCTACGCGCTTTTTAAAAAGGGACTTTCAAACATGGATGCCGTCAACTTTATATGTGTTCTATATTTTTCTTGAGGCTTTCTACCTGCTCTTCTGCTCTCTTTGTATAACCGCTCAGTATGTGTTCCTCCCCACACGCATTAAATCTGTAATGAAGTCATTCCCAGTCCTGATGTCAGAATAGCTTCCAGAGGTAGGAATGAAGACAACAGCCTAGAGCTCATTTGGAGTTTCTTAGGAAAAAATAGGCCTTGAGGTTAGGAATTGAAAGACTAACATGAGTGAATCTCAGCTTTATAAATCTTTGTATACAAGGATGAAAATGAACTTTGTTAACTAAAATCCCTGGAAGGATCCATTTGGTCTAATTACATTCAAAGCCATTTGCAATTTCAGGCATTGGTTTCATTAAAATTAAACCAATAATTCCCAGAGTTCCAGCCACACTCCCTCATCAACAGATAATAAGATCATTTAGAATGAAGAGGTGTTAAAAAAATAGAATGAGCTTGTGTGTCTGTCTCCAGGTCTGACAACTTCATCTATATTATCCAGCAGCCCTGACCTGAATGTTGATGAACATGTCAGGTGCCAGGGCTGGGGCTTCTACTTGCCAGGGTCTCTCCTGCAAGCCTGAGCATAGCTAAAGGTCAGAGATGTGGAGCTTGGGGAAGGTTAGGAAACTCTGGGAAGAGGTGGAACTACAATATCATCCATCCTGCCTGTGCCTACCAAGGCCAAAACCAAATACTCTGTGGGGCTGTGTCTTGGGGAGACAGAGGGCAAGCACTCCAGCCACGGAGACCATAGTTGTACACAATGGGCCATCATGGCCAACCTATTTTTCTGACCTCAGAAAGTTTCAGAGTTTCTGTTGTGCCATTTCCTCCAGCCTAATTGCCCTCTTTCTCATTTTATGCCCCTGCTAGACCACCGCTCTTGATAAGGAGAGGCAGGTTTTCCGACGAAGACGCAACCAGGATGTGAGGAGCCGGTACAAGGCACAGCCTGCTCCACCTGAACTGAACTCGGAATCGGAAGACTACTCCCCAAGCTCCTCCGAGACTGTTCGCTCACCCAACTCACCCTTTTAATAAGACCCTTTGACTCCAAGTTCTAGCTTAACCCTTTGAGACTCTGAGATTTTCCCCCACCCCAAATTTATGTAAAATCAGTTTCATCTGATCCATCTAGCATTTACCTGCTTGAATGGAACCACAGAAAGTGTGTTTTCTGGTATCTTTATAGCAATTCCCCTTTGCTGAATGAGATGATCTGTTGTTTGTAAGGATGGCAACTTGCTGCTAATAGGGTCCTCAAAGGGTTAAGGCTTAAATTTGCAACTTTTTTAAGCATAGAAGCAATGAATGTTTCCATCTGTCAAAGCTTGGGTCTGCAGTACATGATATATAGAGTGGTTACCCTCTAAGTGCATAGAATTGTCTGGAGAACCCTTGGGGAATGTGTCCGGCCTTTGGATATATGTACACATGTGTCTTGATTTTGCTGCAGATCAAGGAATGCTCTTAGATGCTGGGATGTCCAGAGAAGGGCATCTAGAATGATTTCTTGCCTGTACATTGTATGTGTGTGTGAATGGGAAGGGGGTGGGGGGTTAGAACATGACAGGTTTATAACTTAGGCATAACACCCTTCTTTCTTCTTCACAATCCTCCAACAAAAGTGACTTTTAAAATTAGAGGTCTGACTGTCGGCTGCTGCTGACAGATGAATCCTGCATCCCAAGGCAAGGGAACAGGGTTCCTGGCAAACATCCTGATACGGGAAATAGATGATAGTCCACATCCCCACCACCACCACTACCACCTCCAAAAGGTCTCCATAGGAAGATATGCTGACAATGCCCCAGATATGCTGCTTCCACATCAGCTGCTGCTAGTGCCAGAGCAGATCCTCAGAGTCATCTTGTGCATGGTGAAAGAGGGTCTGCCTGCTCCATGTGAGCTATCTACAAGAAAGAAAATGGTAGAAAAGAGCAATAAATTGTCAGGTGCTCAATAGGGCTGGAATTCCAAACAGAGAGAGGCAATTCTGTTCTTTCTCTCACACATTTTTTTAAATGCACCAAAATCATTGTCAAATCCATATAGAATCTATATAGAGGAGCCCTGGGGTAAAGAAGACAAGAAGAAAATGTTTTGCAAGGTGACTAGGGATAAAGTACAGTGGAAAGATAATTCAGAATGTTCTAAAATGGACTTTAAGAAAATAAACCTTGGGCTAGAGAGACAGCATAGTGATGGGGCGTTTGCCTTGCATGTGGCCAACCCGGATTCAATTCCCAGCATCCCATATGGTGCGCCAGCCTGCCAAGAGCGATTTCTGAGTGCAGAAGTCAGAAGTAACCCCTGAGTGCTGCTGGGTGTGGCCCCAAAAACCAATCAACAAATAAAGTTAAAAAAAAAGAAAAAAGGAAATAAACCTTTGATAAAATATTCCACGTGTATCTGAAAGTCACCGAAATAAAATCTTTTAGGGAGAGCAGGACGGGAGAATTCAAAGCTACCACTGAGGACAAAACTTTTGGTACAACTTCTTTGCTATACTCTCTTCAGATTCCAGAGGGATATCTTGTTTGTTTGTTTGTTTTCTATTTTGGCCCAAGTCTTAATTCCTATCAATTTTCCCATTAGGCCCAAGCTTCTGGTGAGCTTCTTATGGAATATGTCTCATCCAGTCTGGGAATGGGCTGTGCTGTGCATCTTCCTGCAGTGCCTAGAAAAGAGGAGTCTTTTGAGTTAAGGCAGGGCCCTAACTCAAATGCCCATTTTAAGACTTTCTCTGCTCTGTGATCAGGAGAAAACCACGGAATGCTGTATCGGGATATGCGTACCTAGAAGGCCCAATGGCACATCTTGTCTTGGTTTTGAATAGCCTCAATATCTGAAAGTCTGGAAATTTTTAAGGTCCTTATTTTATTTTCAAATATGCATTGATCTTCAAATGCTGCTGTTTACTATTCACTTCATAAGCTCTGGCCTATATTAACAGATTTTAAAATCCAAGCATGTGATGACTTTTGCTACAGAATGCCCCACACAATTTTATTTTTTGCTTTTCCTCATTTCCATTTATCTCATCCAACTTAGATAGGATGCATATAAAAATAAGTAGGGAGGGGGAAATGTGCATTAATGAAAATACTTGTTGTAATTTGTAAACAGAAAGTCATTTATTGAGTTTCCCTTGCTTTTTGAGAGTCCTGAAAATAATTTTTGCCATTCCAACATAGCACACAACAAATAAGCAGATCACAATACCAGAAAGGGAGTTGATGGTGTAGGTTGTTGCCATATTAGTAAATTGTTCTGAACTAGAACTTTTTTTAAATGGTGCTCTATGTAGTAATATGAAGTCAAAAAGCATTCAAAGCATAGTTATGTAGTAGGTATTGGCATGGCTTCAACCCGAATATGTGAATTTGAAGAATCCTTTGAGTATAAACATGCCAAAAGTGGATTCTCATTCTTCCTTTCTTTCACTAAATTACTGCTTTTACCTTGGGTACTACTTGTTTCTCTATAACATTAAATATTCTCTTGTACATGGCTCAGTCTCTTCATCCAGGACTTGAGTCTGTCTAGGCCACATGGAACTTGGGTTTGGAGGGAGGAGGGTGATTCTCAGCACACTGCAGAGGGCCGCTCAGAGGAAAGCAGGGCCCTTTTAATATAAGGAATTCTCTGCATCATTTTTAATGAGTCATCTATGATAAGTAAATAGTGGAATGTGACTATCAAATAGAAATATTGAGTAATAAGATGGAATGAAATATTTTCAGATTAACCTACAAAAATCGTGAATGTCTGAGATGTACTCAGAGGGTTAACAGATAAGCACAAGGCATGTTGATTACATTGGTATATATCCAGATTGCTTTGTTTTAGACAGTGCTTTTTAATTTTTTTCCACAACATTCCTACGATAGTTCAAGTTTGAAATAACTAAATGGTGGTATTCTTTAAGGAATTTCTATAAGCAAATTAATCATTTCATTTTATATTATCATTGAACAAATATCTACCATTATGGCAATGTTTCTCTGTAATGATTAATTTCATAATCACCACACATTTTCATATATTTTCTTAAGTATTGAATATAGCTCTCATGATGGTGGTCCAGTGATAGGGGCTGTCTTTTCTTTGTTGATACATGACCAATCATATGGTATTTTCAAGGGAATTTTAAGATATATCTTTTTAGTTTGGTAGTAGACTAGTTAAGGAATAAATGCTTCATGATTTACATCATATAAATCATCTGTAAGATGAGAACTGTTCAAATTGATGAATCCATTTTTTTCTTCACATATTAACAGAAATCATTTTATGCATCATAATGAATATATGATTTGCTCCAGATGATTAGAAGAAAGAGTAAGATTTCAGTCATTGGAAATTTTTTCACCTTAGTCCTCATCTAAAACACGTGGTGCATATTAAACTAAGCAGAGAAAACAAATGCAAATAAACTAGTAAAAATGCCTGGTGTATTGTATTCAATAAGACCTTCCTGTAAGTTCCTCTATATCCCCATGGGTGGCAGTTAACAGGCCCGTCATAGATTGTTGAAAGAAAGCAATACATCTAAGAATGAAGGCTAAAATTGCGATCTTTTACCCTGTGAGGCATATTTCAGCTGAGGCAAAACAGAAGAAAAATTGGTTTAGCTTAGAGGGTCAAGGAGCTACTATATGACCAAGACTTGTGCCCATTAAGTCACAATTGTTACTGGTCAATGACACCCACTAGACAACTCTATCCCTTGAGGTGAAGGGTGATTGTGCTTCAGAGAGAGCTTTCTTAATGTTACTGTGGCTGGTGCCTGCTAACCCTTCCCGGAGTAAGGATCTGTCAATATTTTTCCATGATACATTGTTGTTTTCACAGGTCTTTAATTTGATCATAAAATGGTGCCCTGGGTTGCTGTATGTGATACAAGGTTGGCACCAAAGAGTCAAAGTTCACTTCCTTCTTTTTTCTGTCCAATCCTCCCAGTAAAAGAACAGCCAACAATCTGGCATGTCTTCTTGCCCCTTTATTGTACTTTTAGAATTATGGATGGTACCAAAATCCAAGGTGGCAGTTTTATTATAATTATAGTTATTCATTTGGATAAGGGTTTTAAAAACATTAACTAACCTATATTGTAAATAGCATCCCGATTATATCATTTAATTTTTTAAACTGCTAATATTTTTGCTGCAGAGATATTTTTGTTTAAATTGGTCAGTTCAAAGGTTAGCCTTTCTTGCTTGTTATTGGCCGTTTCCTTTAGAAATCTGAGGAGAAATCCACTCAGATCTTTATACACACTATGAGAGAGAATCATAGACATGATTCCTTTTGAGAGAAGAAATTCTTTTTTAATCACTGAATTTCATGAAGTTCTGGTCTATTGGGGGAAAATACTGATTAAAAGCACATCTGAAATAAACATTTTTGTCAATACAGATATGATTAAAAGACAATAGATTATCAAACGTGACCTTGTTTGGCTTAAAGACAGCTATCAGACACAGTAAAGTTGAGAACAAGCCTGAACATTTGATCACTGCAAATGTGCTTTAAAAATGGGCTCAATGGTGCTTATACATGAAACAGTAACAAATGGGGTCCCTGGGACTGTCAGGAGGAATCTCTCATTTGTATGTAATTACATACTTAGGAGGAGGTGCTTTTAAACCAGTCTTTATTTTCTAATCATCTCAAATATGCAACCATCCATTCAGTAACATTAAGGGTCATAAACTGGTGGGAAACAGGAAATTCAATGTTGAGGCTTAGAATGCCTCTAGTTGGAGTGGTTTCTTTCATTGCTGTTTTATGTTGTTATTGTTGTTGAGTTTCAACTCTGACGCTGTAATGATCATTTTTCAGTGAGTGAACTAACTAGCAGGTGTTTTGATCATAAGGTTTGCAATATCCTGCCCTTGGAGAGTGAGAACTCTAGTTTCATTCTTTTTTCCCTAAAAATTTAGACGTGTCTGCAGTTATATTCATACCTGTTAATGTCCTTTCTGGTCAACTGGAGTGAGACCCTTAATGTTGCTTTAATGTAAAATTGTATATTTTTGTCTGTGCTAGAATTTAATAACAAAGAAAATGATTATTCTAAAAGCCTTTATTATCAGTATTAAAAGAAGGAGGCTTTTAAAAGCAATGATAAAGATGCTATGATGGCGATTCATCCCAGTTCAATCAAATGTGGTAAGGAAAAGACCTTGACTATTTCTCTAGGGACAATTTCTCACTTGCCAATGACATTAATCTTTGTTGTATTCCCAGAAAAAAATAAAAAGAAATTGAAACTGGTCCAAGGTTAGAGTCATATCCTCAATAACTATTTTTTTATTTTATTAGGAAATTAATAATAGCCTTTTCATTCTGGCTGAAAGAAAATTATTGAAGGATTAGTTGAGTGTGAAATTAAATAGTATTTTGCTCATGCATACTAAAAAGGTAGACTAGGAACTTGAAGCATTTAAACAAGTTTCTGAAAGGTTTCAATTTGGTATGAGGAAAAAATGCAATGTTTCCTTTGAAAATACTGAGTTTATCAGTTGCTGCATGGATCAGATGGCATAGGTTACTCTTTGATTTTCAGAATCTTAATGAAATAACTTTCAATAGATTTGTATCCATGATTAAACTGTACTGAGATAGAATTTTTTCTTAATCTCTCAGTTTAAGCGAATAAATGTAGGTTCATGTGGAATGAAATCACCTGTGATATATTATGTTCTATTTATCAACTGAACTTTTTTTGATGTTGCCTGTTTTTATGTAAAACATGTTCTTAAAATTAATAAAATTATAGTACTTGGTGTATGAACTATCACGTAATGCCCTAGTTGCAATGTCCACCCATAAATTCATTTTGCCATAATGAAGGACACATTCAGCCTAAAGAGGACTAACTCAGCTGTGTTCTTGAGTGAAATTCTCTCTGTAAGGCTTTAAAAATTAGTTATGCAGTCAGAGTGTAGCTTTCCCACATGTCCTCTGTAGCAGAGTGTACATTTCAGGAGCATAATTCAAAAACAACTATTCCAAAAATGTCCCTTTTCATAGATTACCTTCCTGCCCGGGCCAGTGACTTGGATAAACACAAAGAAATCAAATACCAGTCAGCCCTATTTTATTCTTAAACCTATGTGCATAGCTCTCCTGAGACAAGTGTGGTTTTATCCGCCAACCTGTAATTAACTGCCATTTTTTATAGCAACTTCCCTTTAGGCATTCCACATGCAAGATTGACCTTAGAGAAAAAAGCAAACTGAACAGTGGAAAAAAATTCTTTCCAATGGAGGTTTTTCAATGGTAAGAGATTGAAGAGTCAGCCCCACGAAGTGACTGTAGGTCCCCTGGTGTCCTGTGAAGCTGCCAGAATATCTCCAAGCTCTTATAAAATTAGCAGTCGTCTTTCCTACCATCTACAGGCTGCTGTGGCTGCTGTTTTCCCTTCTGCTCTTCTGCACTGAAATCACTGGGCCCTTTCTAGGCTCTTTGGGCAGCTGCTATAAAACAATAGCTAAAGTGATTGCTTCCTAAGGACCATTACCTTGTTTTATGAGACTGATGATGCTGCCAAAAAACTGCCACCAGAAAAATAAACCCTGATGCAGAAGCCTCGAATACTCACAATTATGAGATCCAAAATGATAAAACCACTGTCTAAGAAAATTGGGAGAGTAAGGCCTTCCAGGACTGAATGATTTCGACTTTGGAAAGGTGGAATTTATGTAAGGATAAAGAAAATAAGCAAAGGGAGGTAAAATGTCCACCACACATAAAGAAACATTCTGGGAACATCCATTACATTCTTTTAACATCCATTCCATTCTTATAACATCGTGAGCAGAAACAATATCTTTGCCCTATTTCAAACAGTAACCCAAATCTCCCACTCCCCCATTCAGGGAGGAGCACCCCGGAAAGATGCGGAACCCCGCCCAGCCAGCTGGACTGGCTAGATCCATGCTGGCCGTCAGCGCTGTGACAGATGTCTGTGCCAGCTTGCCTGTACATCCAGAGCATTCATTCAAATGTTTATTGAGTGTGTGCCAATGCCACGGAAGGCACTTCATTTGGTCTTCAAAAAGAAACCATTTTTGTTTGACGCTAAAGATTTTAGAGACAAGATAGGACCTCTCTAACTGGAAGGTTTTACTCTGAGACTCCTGGCCTAGACCTCTGGCACACCCAGTAAGAACTGGGGCTACGGCAACCAGGATCTCTCACTGGAGGATGTGTGTTTGCCATCTGCCTGGCCCATGGTGCACACACCCTGTGGTACTCTTGGCTTTGCTCCTGGCCTCTGTGAAGGCCTGCCAGAGTCCTCTCTACTCTCTAATTAGCAAGCCATTTTCAATTCGATTTAGGCTAATACTGAACTACATCAACTTAATCAACAAGTGTTACCGATGGTCCATTGCAAGTGATCCCTGGTGTGGACTAAGATGAACACAATGCAGATACTGTTGAAAAGAAGCACAGATCTTTGGGAACATTCTCTCTGGGGCCTTTGGACCAGGGCACCTGATTTATCGCTCACAGATGGCCGAACACCAGTTTGTCAGGAGTACAGACTCCCTACCAGCCTGAAACAGGCCCTCTCAGCATGGGGAGGCGATGCAGAGATGCATACTATCTTTAGGCCAACCATCACTCACATGTGAATACACTCATGGCCCTTTTCCATTCTGACATCTTAGAAAACCCCTAGATGGAAAGAAAATCAAGAGAAAGACAAAGAGAGGAAGGGAGAAGACTACTCAGAGTAGTGTGCCCTACTTAAAACCTGATATATCTCAACCAGAGCAATAAGTAGCTCAGTGGATAGGGTGCTTGCCTCTTATGCAGTCAGCCCAGATTCTATCTTTGGCATCCTATAAAGGCCCCCAAGCTCTGCCAAGTGTGATCTCTTAACACAGAGTCGGGAATAAGCCTTGAGCATCATTGAATATGACTCAAAGTCCAGAAACAAACAACAGGAAAAAAACTAGTACATTATTTGGAGAATTGGCAAGGAAAAAAAGATCTTAATGTTTCACAATGTTCTCTTCAAAACCAGTCCTAGAAAAAAATGGGAGGGAAGCAGGGGTGTGTGTGTGTGTGTGTGTGTGAAAGAGAGAGAGAGAGAGAGAGA
>PVKC010016085.1:0-21037 GCA_004027635.1 Crocidura indochinensis
GGTTTTTGGGCCACACCCGGTGACGCTCAGGGGTTACTCCTGGCTATGTGCTCAGAAGTCGCTCCTGGCAGGCACGGGGGACCATATGGGGAACCGGGGGTTCGAACCGTGGTCTGTCCTAGGTTAGCGCAAGCACCTTATCTCCAGCGCCACCGCCCGGCCCCCAACTTTGGTCACTTTGGACAACTCAGCAGATCCTGGCTACTCCTGCTCAAGTCTCTCCTGCCTATCTCTGACAGGCATTTCTCACAATCTAGAGGTCTTGTTTCAGTCACTGTTAGAAGAGCAGGTCCAGTGTGAGATGTCCTGGTTCGACCCAAATAGACTAAGAAGGAAAATTGCCAAGAGCTCAGCCACAGAATAGCACCATCCTTCTTCCGAGCCTGAGCACATCCTAGAGTCATTGGCTGGCTTTATAGATGGCTCGGGGGACCATATGGGATGCCAGACATTGAACCCAGCAAGCGCCCGACTCTTTCTCTCTGGCCCTGTGAGTGTGGCTTATCAGGTATTTCCTAGGTCACTCCACACCACCCCCCAAACCCCCATCCCGGTTATACCTGGGTAGCAGTTCTGACTTTGGAATGAACGGATCATCCCAGTCACAACTCATGGGTTCTGTCCAGGGCACACTCTGAAAAATGAGTTATGGACTTCCATGATTTTTATTTGTCCATGGTGGCATGACAGTATTTATCTCGCTTGTCCTCCCTCTCCTCCCTTCCAGAGTCTTTGTCTGCATCTGAGTCAGCATGACATGGTTTGAAAATTGCCTGTTTGCCTTTTAATGATGATTAATGTCCATAGCCATGTTTCAAATTTAGGATCTCTTGAAGAGTCTGGGAGGCCGTTACCAAGAGCAACCCGCTGAGGGAATGGGTCGTAGAGAGCTCTATTTTGCCTGAATGAGACGCCTCCCCCCTTTTCCCTTTCCCTTCACCACCACCCCTGGCACCTCATGGACCCTTCCTGGGCTTTTGGCACCGTGAAACAAGTTGGTGCAGCCAGGAGGGGCCCCACTTGGCAAGCTTTCTTGCTGGGTCATTTTTTCGTTGATATTTTTCCATGGAGAGTCTGGAAGGGTCAGTCCTTCCTGGCCTGTCCCAAGCCAGGGAGACTGAGAATCTTAATATCCTCGCCAGCAGGTGCCTGTCATCTATCTAAAGACAGTTGCCAACATCTGGCACGATTGCCTCCGCCAATGCAGTAACAAGGCGGCCTGCAGCTCAGTCGCCGAGCGAGCATCTAGGCTTTAATGATAACAAGCTGTTGGCCTCCCCTCAGAGACGAATCCGTCTCGCAGATGTTTGTCTAGTTTTGGCAATCGGCTCGCACTATAGCTTTGGTGATTATGCTCAACTGGAGACTATTACAATAAAAGAAGTTTGAACTTGTTCCATTTTTACTTCGCACCCCCACCCCCTTTCTCCCCTGTTCGGAGGTATAATTTATATCAATGGCTGTAATATTGGTTCCATTACCGAGGCCTCTTTACTTTTTATGATGTCGGTGGAGCTATAGCCTGGCTTCCTCTACAGGTTAATGTGCTTCCGCTACATCAACGCTTTTAATGTCCTCCCTTAATGGGCCCCACAGTGGCAGTCTTGTTCCCCCTCTGTGGACGCCCGCTGACACCCAGAGGTTGCCGAGCCTGCGTGCATGTTGGTTCCAGGTGCAGGCAGTTACGGTTCATGTGTTGGTGGTACAGGGTGTGAACTTGGGATGTTGTGAGGGACCAAGCATGTGCACAGGGCAGTGATTGGATAAGGGGGTGGGAGATGTTCCTCTGAAGATTGCACTGAAAGACAAAGCCTAAACAATATTAGAACCTTCTAGGCTTCCTTGCCTCCTGCTCTTACAGTCTTCTGCTATTCTTCCTCCTCCCTTTAATAAGGCATCGTCTTCTACTTTTACCAGAACAAGGCAAACAAACCCCCGAAATAATAAAACACTAAAATTCACATATCAGTGAAAGGGCATTTGGAGGGCAGTTGGGCAATTCATGCTGCAAAATGCGGTATTTGGGGCTTACATATGACAACAGTGGTTTAATATTTAATGTTGTTTGATAGTAGACATTTGTACTACAATTGCTCTATAAGTGAGAATCGGAAGGAAATGACCAACCTGTTCAGATCCTATTTAATGATAGCAAATACGGAGCATTTTTAATAACAGCTCTCATTAATTGGGTCTTGGCTGTGCCCTAGGTGCAATGCTGATTGGTTCTATGAATCTCTAAGTATAGAATTACTAACAGTTCCCTGTCTGTTTGGTGTCCTGAGGCCCATTGCCACTGAGGAGGAAAATGAGGCCCGGCCATGCTCAGGTCCATGATACAGAAATACCCAAGGCCAGAGGGAAACCTTTGCCCAGTGCCTGCCATTTCCAACTCTATGCTCAGACTGTCCAGTTGTCACTGTCAGCCTTTTAACCTGCCTTTAGACAGAGTTGATGTCATGGAAAAAAATCTGCCTTCTGGGAGGCAGTGCGTTTTGTAAACCAGTGCAAGCTAAAGCCAGCCTCTCTTGGCATTTAAGCCTCTTACCTTTTAATTTGGATATTACTTGGTCAAAGATTAGGAAACACGATTTTGGCAAAGTGTTATTTTTGGCAGTGGACTTACGCAGGGGTGAGTCACCCTGGCTGTGGTGGTGCCATTGGTGGTAGGACACCACGTGCTGCTCTCCTTGGCCAGAAATAGATTTCAGTGTCTGTGCTGGCGACACCCAGGAGGCTGTGGACAACTGCACCCGATCCCTTGTGTATTTCCATGAGCAATCTGGGGAGGCCAAGGGCTAGGTTCTTGAACACATCCTGGTCAACAGGTCTTTACAGGCTGAGTTTGAGTCTGAAGTCAGAATCGTCTTTTGGAATGAATACTGAATACATGACTCATAAAAATAACAGTCTTCAGAATGGCTGGTAACATGCTGCCTGAAGTCTCACAGGTGCTCAAAGACCCAAACACATGTTCTTTGTCATTGGAGTTGATTTTGGGCATAGATGAGACTTGAGCCATACAAGGAGGTAGAGAAATTCAGAGACCTAGTTTTGATTGTGAATGCAGAGCACTGACTTTATCTGGGCCTTGGTGGTCTGTTGAACTGAATTGCATTTTTAACCAGTTCCAGCCTAAAAGTTGTAAATTTGGTGTGTATTTGTTTTGGGGCCATACCTGATTGTGCTTAGGGCTTACTCCTGGCTTTATAAGAGGTCACTCTTAAGAGTGCTTGGGGACCATTTGGGGTCACAGGGATTGAACCCAGGTTGACATGTGCAAGTCAGACACCCTATCTACTGTATTATCTCTCTGACCTCAAGAGTTCTTTTGGCTGCATGATCTATTCTTGATTTTTTTAGACTTTTAGATGAGACCATTAATCAACCTCTTCAGTATTTGACTTAGATTCTAAGTTTTCCATAGAGAGATCAATTTGGGCAGGATCATCTTTTGAGAGTAGTCTGTTAATTTGACATATTTTTAATCCACGATTGCCCTCAGCACAGATGTTCTGGTCAGGAGGTCATCTAAATCTCTTTGCCTTCAATGAGTCATCCTCTTCCACCAATTCCTCTGCACCAAACTCCTGGGGCTGGCAGAACCCTAGAGCCAAACCACCACAGCGCAGCCAAGACCTGTGTTATGGCTTCTTCCAGTTTTCCTCTTGCGGTAGTTACAATATTATTAAAAATCCATTAAATTTTAATGTACCCTATAAAATATGTGCTCTTGTGAAAGTAAGCGCAGATAATTATTTCTGATGAATAAACCAAGAGGACAAGTATGTATGAAGTTCATGCTGCAGCATTCAATTTTTATTATATACATCTCCTGCAGGGGCAATCATTGTGATGTTCCAGCTGGTTGTGTCGAGGGCCAGTTCTTGCTCACAGATCCTTTGGGGGCACTGTGAACCCTGAACTACCCACACTGTTCTCAGGGCTTGTAATAGACGTCTTTTGTGAAAATCTCATCAACCCAAAGCTTGAAGGATTCGATGAACGAGAGGAGAAAAAAGTTGCACCCCCCACTATTGGGAAGTAGTTGTTGTGTGATACGAGGGAAAAAAAGCCAGACATTTGTCTCAACAATCTTCCACTCTGGAACTCTGGGTCCCTGAGCCAGTCTCCTAGTTGCTTTGAGTTCTGTGTGCCTCAGGGCATGGTAAGAGTTCAGTGCCTGGTACAGGGTGAGCTTTGGTCCTTCCACCTCATTTAAGTTCCTGTCTTCCTCAGAAGAGCCTTTGGAAATGTTCTCATAGTTCCAGGAGTAGGGAGATAGGCCCTGACTTTCTGGCAGTCTGGTGCTATAAGGCGTGGGAATCATCAGTGGCGTCAGCAATGGGTTCACAGTCTGCTGGGCCCAGGACTACTGCTATGTTCTGCCATGCTGAATTCCATGTTGAACTGTCATGTGGTTAGAAGTTCTTAGTGATGGGAGCAGAGAGAGGCTGCAAGAGGCCTGGCATCTCTCTTCAGGCAGCTTTTGCTCTTGTTTTAAGGCCCCTAAGTCCTGCAGCAACATGTTTGAGGGTTGAAGAGGCCAAGAACCTTGGGACAAGACTGGGATCTGGCACTCCCTCTGGGCTGTCTTGGAGGGTTTATCTGAAAGCTGATACCTGATCATTACAAGTTGTTGAGGTCCAATTTCCAATCATCAGCCGGGTCCTGTTTCTTTCCCAGGGCAGGGTTAGACCATTCTAGTAAGATTCAGGAAGCAATTCAAGGGTAACTGGTATGTGCAGGCCTCTCTTCCTGGGGTCATAGGGCTGCAAGAGCCTCCTGTTCAATCCCATACAGCTTCCGGAAGAGGAGAGGCTCAAGGTCATACTTGGGTCTCAAAGAGGTGTTCTGGAATATTCCAAAACTAGAATTGGGAATCAGCTGCCGGGATCAGTGGAGAGATAAGTGCAATATTTTGCAACAGAATAGGGAGTGCTCTAAATACAGGAAGTTTATTTTTAACCGTGTCGTGATTTTGTTGAAAACAAAAGGCACACAACTAAGAACATACAGAAGTAAACAAAGAACTAAAAAGTCCCCATATACTTTATCTTCCTGAGATTAATGATCAAATTTTGAGTGCAGCTTTGCAGAGGTCTATACTCAGAAAGAGGCTTTCACATAGAGGGATCCCGGAATGGGGGGGTAGATAGCTTCTTGAGTCCATGCATCCTGGATCCTATCGGTTCCGATGCCACCTTGTCTCTGTGAGCGAGTGCCCTGGGCTGTGATGGCCGCAAACACACAGTGAAGAACATTTAGGTGGTTTTCAGTGTCATTATCATTATTTAGTCTTGTAACCAGTGCTGTCAGGACTGCCCTTGTTGAAAACATTTCCCTCCTGCTCATCCTGTACTTTTGATCCAGCAATTCCACTCCCAGGAATTTACAATAAGGAGATAATCATACCCTTTACAATCTGCTACTTATTGCCAGACTGCCCCACAGGGAGGTTGGATTAATTTACATTTCTACCAGGGAACGGTGGTATGTGTGATCCTGAGCTTTGGTGTTGCGGATTTTGTACCTAGGGTTCTTTTCCCCCTAAAATTTACATTTCTCTGAAATTTGTCATTTGAACCATTTAAAAAATGCATATTGAAGAGGGAGGTGTCTGTTTGTACCATGGCTTTTAAATGCTTTCCACCGCCCGTCTGTTCCCTGATGATTTGTGAAGCCTTGGATTATTTTGAGCGAGTGTGTGATACATCAGGGGGTTTTAGATGGACCCCAGTAGAATTGATGTTTTCAGGTTGTCATCTTGAAACAAAAATGGCGGCAGATAAGGTGGTTTCCAAGTGGGTGTGCAGAGGTGTGATTTTTTTTTTTTTTTTGTAAGGTTTTGATCATTTTTCCTAGCTTCAGACCAGTTTTGTCCTAGAAAGGATATAATTGAAGACAGTGACTTCTTTCCTTCATATAATACATTTGCCAATTACATCCTGCCTTGTGAAAGCAGTGCCATTGTTATTTAAATTCTGCATTGCTCTTTTAAGATAAAGGTTCAGCTTGTTACCTGTTTATCTTCTCCTTCCAGCTCCGCAGGGACTGCACACCGCAGCGCCTTTGTGAGCATCCACTGTGGCCCCTGGTACCTGGCTCGCACTCACGAGACACCCCAAGCACGTTTTGTGACTTTTTTCCAATGACAAAGTTTTAGCACTGAAACTGTCCGGGTGTCACATTGTTTTCCCGTGAACAAAAAACATGCAGACATGTTTTTGATCTTTTGCCCATTCCCATTTCTTTCTTTCATTCAAGATGTCATTTGCCAAGTGCTTTTCAAAGGGCCAGAAGCACAGATACGAGGCGTGCAGTCTCCAGCTCTGGGTCATCCACCATACTCATTTCTTTACCTTTCACATCTGCATTCAACACAGACCTTCTCTAGAGAAGCTTTGGGTCCCCAGAACTCTTAACTCAGGAGACAGTTGCCCAAGGAGGAGAAGAGTCTTTAGCTAAGCTTGGCCTGGGTGTGGGGAAGAGAATAAGAGGAAACTCTTTCCATAAAGGGTACCCAAGCCTTCTGGGCCTGCAGTTCAAGAACCCCCAAACTAGCACTGGTTCAGCACCTCCAGAGTGTAAGGGGTCCCTGAGAAAGGCCCTGTGCTTTCACAGATTCTGAATAGAGAGACACTTTATATTTCTCTTGTACCTCAGGGGCCTGTGCAAAACTGAGAATGTGCTTGGGGAGCTGGGAGAAGAAATCAGTGTGTTGGAGGAGAAGGGGTGTGTGTGTGTGTGTGTGTGTATGTGTGTGTGTGTCCTCGTCTGTCTGTCTGTTTGTCCCTCCTTCCTGCTGGTAAGCAGGAACTGTTCGGTCATCTTCCAGCTTATGGTGGATGGGTGACCAGGGGAGGAAAGTGTATCCCTCCAGGCGGGTATGAATGGATGTCAGGGGTCCTTCCTAATCAATACATTGAATTGAACTATTGAGTCTGCTTGTCCTGACAGTCGCAGGGAAATAGCTTCAGTAGTATGTTCCCCACAGAATGGAGCATAGCATCTCCCCCAACCTTCCTGGCATCTGTTCCCACCTCTCATTGGCTTTTAGTGGGTGAAAGAAGTACCGGTCAGTAGTTCTTCCCTCTTTGATGAACATACAGACCTTATTTGGTTTTATAACATTTGCAGGGAATCTACTTTGTACCTAATGTATTTAAAATTGTATGCATATGTTTTTAGCATACATACATACATATATATTTATGTCAGATATTTGATACAAATAGATGGGGCCTGAGATTATTTAAGTAACAAAATACTGATTCTTCAACCAAAGACTTTATTCAGATTTTGTGTCTTATATTTTTTCCACTTTATTGTGGACTGAGTTTTTCCTAAGCACAATAATGTGGCCCCCTAGTCCCCTTCTCTCCAAATTCCATTTCTTCTTCTTTTCTTTTCTTTTCTTTTTTTCTTTTTCTTTTTTTTTTGGTTTTTGGGCCACACCCGGTGACACTCAGGGGTTACTCCTGGCTATGCTCTCAGAAGTCGCTCCTGGCTTGGGAGACCATATGGGAAACCGGGGGATCGAACCGTGGTCTGTCCTAGGCTAGCGCAGGCAAGGCAGGCACCTTACCTCCAGCGCCACTACCCGGCTCCCTCTTCCTCTTTTCTAAGGTTACTCCTGCCTCTAGTTGCTCTAGTTCTTCTTAGCATTGAAGTTGAGCACCTACCACTCTCCTGGCAAGAGCCTGTATATCTCAGTTACTGTGCAGTAGGGTCTGCAGGGCCAGCACAGGGTGGGGTGTTAGGAGCATCTCAGTTTGAGCTTAATGCCATAGGCATATGTGGGCCACTGAGCTACTCCCTGTGATATGTGCAGCTTCCCAGGGTCCTCCTGGTTAGTCTTAATGCTTCATTTCCGCTTGAGTTCATAGAGGCCCCATCTCCCATTGATTGGGGTAGGGGGGAGGACCTTTTCTCAGATGCCCCTGTTTCCTGGTATCTAAGAGATTGACATTGGCGGCTCGATCCTCCTCATACTCAGGGAAAGGTGAGCATGTTAGAATATTGGTGCTGTCTGGCTCAGGAAAAGGTCTTTTCTCCAGGACTGTTGATGGGCCAGCAAGGCTGCAACTGCTCCCCGTCCTGGCTGGATGTTCTCCATGTTGGCAGGGCTGAAGTAAGGACTGCCTGTTTGGACAGTCAACAAGGATGCCTGCTGTGCAGTGAAGGTGGGTCTAGACAGGGGTCTCAAACTCAATTTACCTGGGGGCCGCAGGAGGCAAAGTCGGGGTGATCCTTGAGTGCAAAGTCAGTGGTAAACCTTGAACATTGGGGGGGGTGTGTGACCCAAACAACTAAAACAGAACAAAACAATAAAAGATTTCTCTAGGGCAGGGCCACAAAATGTTGTATGGAGGGCCGCAAACGGCCCGCAGGCCGTGAATTTGAGACTCCTGGTCTTGAACCATCAGCAAGGGCTTCTTCTGGCACCTCCCCATCACGGATTCAGCTTCCAGATGAGAACATTGAGGTCAAGAAGCTGCAGACCCTTAAAAACAAGTTCTTCAAACTATTAACCCCTCTAGTGATGTCTGTTCATCACAGAACCTTGAAGAGTCACACACAGCTAAGCAAAAGGGAGAGATGTCTCGGCAGCCCATGGAGAGGCAGCTGCTCCTGACATCATATCTGGGGTGCTTCCCTTCAGCTGGTGCTCATTGTCAATGATGAGTGTGGACAGAGAGGGCAGCTACTGGGCTTCCTCTTCTTAGACCATCCCTTCTCTTGGCAGGATGCTGTGCCTATAGATTTGTCTCTGTAAGGTGCCTAGAGGGAGAAGGTGCCTGGCAGGATAAGTATCTAGGAAAGTGCGTGTCCGGGGTCCATGCTTGCAATGAATGTGCTGGGAGCAGGGTGGTTCAGGTCACATGCGTCACAGTGCTAAGAATGAGGCCCACTCCTGAGGTTGTAACAGTGTCGGCACGTTTGCTGTGCTTCGGACATTCTGTGGCCGTCAGCGCCTCAGCCAAGAGTTGCCGGGCTGTGCTTTTAATGGCAGACACCATCCTTTGGCCACGCTCGTTAGGCAGGAATGGCACACGGCTCACACCAGTGATCATAATTAATTAGCGTGGCTCTTAAATATCTTTTGCAGACACATCTAGGCTCTCCCGCCTGGTGTTTGAAATCTGGGACATCTGCTCATTCATTCCCCCCACCAAAATCCCAGCCCAGGAATCCCAAAGGACCCCACTGGTCTTGTTCCTAGTGGGTTTTTGCTTCTCGTACTGATGCTTCTCACTGGTTCTGCCCATGAGAGACTGGTTTATCTTTTGCTCTTTCAAATTGTAGGTCTGTACCTCCTGACCCCCAGCATTCTTCTCCATGATGAGGGGGGTGCAGGCAGTGCATCTAGGCCTGGATGCCAGCATGCTTTTTCTGCCCTTCCTCTGGAAGGCTCCAGTGTGGTGGAGAAGGGATGGGGCCACTAGTCAGAGTGGAACTCAGTCCCACAATCTACAGACATGTTCAGGTTTGTTGGGGAAGCTGGGAGGTACCCTGCTTTGGAGCTTGGCCTCTGATGGGGTCCATTGTAGGAGTACCATGTCATTTGCCTGTGGCCATCTCTGTACAGACACGTGGTTAGGGTATACAGACGGCAGGGAGGTGGCACCCCTGGTGCATGGATGGGCACGTCTGCCCAACTCTCTGCAGCACAGATGTGTTTCCGCTCAGCCCTGCCTTTCTCCCCTCAATATATTCAGCCTTTAATTGTAACTATTAATCATCCCGAATCGTGTCGCATTAAATATTAAGCTTTAAAAACTTTTTTTGAGCCTTCTTAATTGAATCATTGAATTACCAGGTACTTAATGTGGCTCTGGTGGATGGACGTCACCGTGTCCTGTATTGGAAGGGATCTGAGTTTTCTCATCTGTGACACGGGGGCTGGTAACCTCACTTCTCAGCTGCACCCTGAGGGCTCCTCTGTACCAGGCTCCATGTCCCGGGTGCAGTCCCATCACATCTGCCTGCTGTGCGCCTTTGCTAGTTGTTGCAGTGTTTGAGTTGGTTCAGGTGGAGGCTGCCCTGTGTGGGCATGGGGGACTGTTTTCCCTGCAGACTGGGACAGCAGGTGTCTGTCTTGGGATGTGATAGCTACCCTCTGGCCTGTCTCTAACCCCTTTCCTTGATACCCTATTTCTCAGCTCCTTGGGACTAGGAGAAGGCCTACACTACCAAGTTGATGGCATTTTCTAATGGTAATCTGTGATGCTACTACAATGTGGGACACCCCCTGCTCTGGAACCAGGGATCTCTGAACTCTCCACACTCTCCATACATTGCTCCCTTCTAGTGGAACCCTCCCCTAATACCTCCATGATGCCAATTGGTTCCCTGGCCCATGCCTCTGGAGAGGACCCTATTTTTCTGGTTTATCTGCCACCTGCCATGTGCTGGGGTCTGTAGGAGAACCAGCCTGGCAAAGGCCCTGGCTCAGGCTGAACTCTGGGATTTGAGCATCAGGAGAGGCCGGGGAAGGGGCATTGTGGACTGGAGTTTGTGATTTGTGGATGGGAGCCCTGATACGAACTCTCACAGCCCATTTTTCCCTACAGTATAGAGCCAAGAACAGCCCCTAAGCATCACTGAGTAGCCCCCTGAACCAGAAAAAGTTTGTGGGAAAACCAGAAAAAAAAGTGAATGGAGAGAGGCTGGGGAGCGTGGGAGAGGTCGCCTTGTTTGGTTGTTGGGGCTGGGGTTGTTTGAGGGCTGTTGTCAGTCACAGAAAGCCTCTGAACAGAAAGATCCTGTGTGGCATTTTAAACACCCCCAAGTGGGGCTCAGGCTCCAGCTCCATGTAGGGCTCATAGCTGGGGTCTCTGGAGATACATGCAACTAGCATTATTCTTGCACAATGGTTCCAAGATCCTCTCTCTTCCCTCCTGAGTGGTTCTTGCACTCAGTCTGTGTGGCCTGCCCCACTCCTTAGAATTCAAGTCCAGGAGTATAAAATCAACCCACATGTCATATCTCCTACCCCAGGTGAACAAATCTGAATCAGAGTTGCATATGAAATAATCCAAACCAGGCTAAGGGTTAGATACGTGTAGTCTGGCAGTCTTGTATGGAGAGCCAGCTGCCTGCCAGAACTACTGTTTTTATTGAGTACAAAGACCACCCATGGGTGGGACAGTAAGGACTGATAGCTCAGGCTATCCTGAGCCAGTTCCACTCAGGTTTACAAGTAAGACGATTTCTGTTTTGAGGCAAATCCAAGTTATAAACAAACATACAGAGGAACCAGAGATGATCTTTGTTTTAGGTAAAATAAGGTGTAACCTAACACAGGAATCCCCCTTCCCTCAGTACAGTCAATGCCAAACCCTGTGCCCTTCTCCTGTGGCTCCCTGGAATGCCCCAAGGATTTGGGCAGCAGTCTTTGTTCTTCCTGGAGGACTCAGTGATGGGTTTGAGTTTTTCACAGACTTGTCCAGAGCATCATGGTTCCACACATTCCAGTTAGGACAAGCATCTGTCCAGGCAGTGTCATATTGATTGCATGGCCAGGTGGTGACTATGGCACCTTGGTGAAGGTGGTGCTGAGTGGTGAGTCTCCCATCTGCTTTATTTGCACTGCAAGGGATAGCCTAGCTCTTAGGACAAATACAAGAAAAGCTGCCCCTGATTGAACTCTGGACCAATGAACAGGAATCTGGTTCTATGAGGCTGAGGCAGCAGGCCCCAGAATACATTGAGATTGTTGAGAACAGCTTTGGGAGAGCAGCCCAGGGTCAGGCCTGGGCTGACAATGCCCCTTCCCTGGCCTCCCTAGCTCCTTTCGGAGCAGGCCATCTGACCTCGCTGGCTTTCTTAATTTTGATCCATGTCAACTGGGAAGAATGAATAAAGGATTGAGCTTCCTGTAGCTGATGAGGAATAGCCAACAGAGTTCACTAGAGGCTCTTAGTGCTGTGGGCAGCACAGATCCATACTCAGTAAATATCTCCCCTGAGGACGAGGTCAGGCCAACTCTGGAAGGGACTGAGCCTATAGGCTTTCTGGGAGAAATTGTTCAGATTGTGGCACAGATCTTAGGATCTCTGGAGAGTGTGGACGAATGTATATCCCATAGGGAGATGGGCAGGACCCTATGGGAACCTTGCAGGCTGAGATGAGTGTTATGGCAGGTAGTGGGGTAAGAGGTCCTTGAGATGGGGACACAGGCAAATAGGTGTAGGCAGCCTACTCTAACCTGTATGTAGCCCAGGGTGAGTATGTCTAATTCAGAAACTGAACCCAGGCCTCACCTCCATTGTGGAAGAAAAGATTGCCAAGTGCCATGGACATTCCAATAAAAGCACTTCTGGAAATGCCCCTGTTATGAATCATGGCATTGTCAGTCTCAGAATCAGGGACCCAAGGACATTGTCTGGTCCTGCCCAAGGTTAGGCAGGTTACAGTTTGCAAGCTCAGGTTTTAGAGGGAATCGTTTCCCCAACTCATTTTGTCACTTTTCCTGGGTGAACTCCAACAGCATGTTTTTCCCCAACTGTGAGCTTTGGATGCAGTTGCAAGGAGCAAGGACCTGCAGGTCTCTGTATGCCAGGTGTATGCCCCCTGCTGTGTCCCTGGTCAAATCTAGATACTCTTACAGTGAGTGAGTCATCTGTGACTGGAGAACCGAGTTTCTGGTGGGAGAGGTCTCCCACAGGTCTTAGGGAGTTTTCATATATCTGCCTCATTTTTCCTGGGAAGAAATCTTATTCCATAATTTAATTTCTCTCCCATCCTCATTTACTCTTTCATCCAGTTTCATTACATGGTACAATCTTTTTGTAAGACATCTCCGATCCATTTTGGAGTAAGTTGAGGTAGCAATAAATGAATGGTGGTTTCTTGGCTTTTGCTTCTGGGTCATCAGGAAGATGACCGGAGGAGCCAACCCCGTTTGATGCCAGTAATGAACATGGATTCAGGTCAGAACGGTCCAGTCAGAATTACAGCTTGGGAGGGCCTTGGCAGTCATGCATGGCAGTGGAATGAATTGGGGAGTGAATTGGCGGGAATGTGTACAAGGAAGGAAAGAAGTTTTTGTTACCTATAAATAAGTTCTTTCATTGAACCACCCCACCATGAGATGCACAATTACAAAGTTGTTCATGATAGAGTTTTAGTTTTACAGTGTACAACACCCTTCACTAGTGCACAGTTCCCACTAATGTTCCCAGTTTTCCTCTGCCCTCTCCACCGCCTGGCTACCCTTTTTCTCCCCCTCTTCTCACCTTCTTTTTCAAAGAAATGGTCTTTGTTTTGTTTTGTTTTGTTTTGTTTTGGTTTGGTTTGGTTTTGGGGCCACATCCAGTGATGGTGGTGATGACACTCAGATTACTTCTGGTTCTTTGCTCAGAAATCACTCCTGGCAGGCTCGGGGGATCACATGAATGTCAGGGACCAAACCTGGGTCTGTCTGGGATGGCCTCGTGCAAGGCAAACACTACTCTGGCCCTGGAAAAGAAGTTTTTAAGGGACAGTGGTTGACGGCTGGCACTCATCTCTGACATATACAGAGGCCTGGGTTTGATCCCTGGCACTACATAGTCTCCCATGCACAGCCAATTGTAATCCTGGAGATCCCCACTAGTGCTTTGAAGGCCCAGACAGCAAAAGAAAAGGGGGGAGGAGATGAATTTTGTTTTGTTTTGTGTTTGGGCCACACCTTTTATATGAGGTTTAGGGGATTGGTGGTGGATTGCCAGGGATAGAGCCCAAGTCAGCCATATTCAGAGTTAAGTGTCCTACCCACTACCCATACTACTATTGTTCCAGTCCCCAGAGGAAGAGTGTTTTTAATAGACTGGCAAGTGAATTTCAATGTTCCTTCCAAGGGAGCCTGAAAACTTTTGTTGTAGGTTCTGTGTTTTCTTCAGTTTGGTGCAAGAACATATTTTTTTCAGGTGTATTATCTAGTCTAAACCTTGGGGAGGTCTGAGGCAAGGAAGGACAGAAATCTTTTAAATTCACTTTGCTTCTTCCCTGCTTGTACTGTAGCTCAGACAATTCCCAGATTGGCCTACCCTAAGAGAAGTTAGCATCTTGTTTCTAGTAGCCTGTGGTAAAGTGTTTCTTTTTTCTGCTTATTTATTCAATAAATATTTATTAAGTGCTTGATACTGGAAGGAAGATGCAGTTGTGGTCCTAATCTGGTGCAGGAAAGTAGCATTAGATGTGTGTGTGTGTGTGTGAATACATACAAACACATCCCAGTAGGTGATATGGGATATACATGCTCACATGAGCACACACCATGTTCATGTGAGCGCACACACACACACACACACACACACACACACACAATTGGGATAGGTGTTTGGAAAGATTGCTTGGCAGGTTGCTGAGAGGAAGAGGGGTGGATTTGAACTGGAAAGGCATCTCAGCCCTGTTTATTCTAATTTCTTGAGAGGCTATACCAGTGGTTCTGGGACATGCAGTATTGAAGTTTAGCGGGTGGGAACAGGGCAGGCCTTAGAGCTTTGGGACAAGTGCTCTTCCTGAGAGCCACATTTCTGTCCCTCCACCCTGACTTCTTTTTGGTAGAGGGGGGGCCTGAACAGAGAGGCCTATTTGGAATGGAGAAGACACATGGAGGTACAGATGGAGGCAGGGACGCTTTCCATAGTGTTCCTTCCACCCCCACCAGGCACCTGTCTCAGGGTTCTGCCCTCCCTCCTTGGGGGTATAATAACCGGTGCCATTTCTCAGAAGGGGTGGCCACAGATAAGACCACAGTGACAGAGGGCCCATAAATTAGTACCTGTGCCCTCGAGTCACCCCTCTTCCTGCATCACCCCCTTCCTGAGCCTGTGGGCTTGGATCTGCACCAGGGTCTGTGGGCTGGAGCAGAGAAGGCTGTTTCTCAGGCCTGGGCCTAATCACTGAGATGCAGAACGCTGATAGTGGGAATCAATTTAATTTCTGTTGCTCAGTGACAAGGGGGAGCAGGAAGGTCAGGGCTATTTTGAAAGCCACTGTTCAGTTGAGAAAACAAAACAGTCCCCCCAAGGGATTTTCAAAAACCAGTATGGGGGGTAGGTGGAAGTAGACTGACGGAGGACAGTGTTAAGTCACCACCATGGAAAACCAGTGTGGGACTCGACTGAGGTTCTGAAGAGGAGAGTCGGCTGTGCATAGCCAAGCACCAAGCTGGAGTTGTGCTTGGTGACTTTTCCATCAGTCCTGCTTATACTGGGTGGCGATCTGTCCTTTGTCCCCATGACATAGGATTAGATATTTGCCTTGCACATGGCATACCTGGATTCAAGTGATTCCAAAGCACAGAGCTAAGAGTGAGCCCAGTTGCAGTCCCAGCAGGATCACAGTAGTCATGGTTTTTTGTTTGTTTGTTTGTTTGTTTTTTGTTTGTTTGTTTTGTTTGGGGGCCATACCCGATGGTGCTCAGGGGTTACTTCTGGCTATGTGCTCAGAAATCGCTCCTGGCTTGGGGGATCATATGGGACGCCAAGGATCAAACCACGTTCATCCTGGATCAGCCACGTGAAAGGCAAACACCCTACTGCTGCACTATCGTTTTGGCCCCAGTAGTCATGGCTTTGAGGCAGAGGTGGAAGGCGCTGCCCTGTCTGCCACCCCGCACTCCTGGAGGGCGAGTTATTTCAACCTCAGAGTTCACCTTGTGAATGTTCCCCACCAACACTCCAGACAAAGGCTGCTTGAGCTGTGTGGCTAGCCTGCCCAGAACTGTGGGCTGAGAGTATGCTGCTGGGGCACCCCATGTACTAATGGGGTCTGAGAGGCCAGCCCCCACTTAGTTGGGTCCCCTGCCTAGTCTGGCCCAGGCATCTGTCATTCCTTTAAAAAAAAATTGGGGGGAGGGTCACATCCATCCATCAGCGCTCAGGGGTTTACTCTTTTGCTGTACCCTCAGAAATCACTCCTGGCAGGCTCAAGGGGACAGTATAGGATGCTGGGAATTGAACCCGGGTCTGTTCAGGACGGCTGCATGCAAGGCAAACACCTTACCCCTGCACTATCTATCACTCCGGCCCCCTTCATTACTTTTTAAACAGCTTCTTGTTTGCAGAGACCCCTTTGGACCTCAAATCTTTGGCCTTAGTCTCAATCAGAGTCTCTTGATCAGACACTCTCACCCAGGGTTCAGGTCCCTGTGTGCATGAAATGCGTGTTATGTGTGCACGTGTGCCCGTGCTCGGCTGGCACGGCTGGGTCAGGGCTGGGTTCTCTTGTCAAGCATCACGCTAAAAGAGGTTAAGAGGAGGCAGCCTCACGGCGCTGCTCAAGGCCAGAGAACTTTGCTGAAGAGCAGGTTGCCTTAAAAACGAGCCAGTCTATTTATAATCTGGCCGGCTGCCTCAGGCCTGGAATGAATGGTCGTCTGTGTGGGAGCACACACTGGGGGACTGAAGCTCAGTGTGTTAGTTCCTTGATGGGCCTCTGTGCTTCGGGGGTGGATGCGGTTTTCCAGTGGCCCAAGGTGTTGGGTGGGGTGGGGACCAGTCTCATACTTTGCTGGGAAGAGGTCTGGAGAGCTGCAACTGATATTTGGGAGCTGGCAGTACCTTGGCAGAACAAACCCTCTTTGCTGTTGGGGAGATGGCCCAGGACTCAGAACAGCCTTCCATGGGAGGTCTTGAGGGCAACGGCTGTGGGGGCCAGTACCACTGGCCAGCTTGCTCCGGACAACATTGCCCCCTGCTGTTCTGAGTTCCTCCTTTTTGGGGGGCCCTGTAAACTGACCCCAAGGCATCTGATGGTATTGGATTTCCTGATGGATGGGTGAAACCTGACTTTAGTTTCCTCTGGAGGGGATGGATCTGTGGGACCACCCACAATGGTCCCTTCCACATCATTTCTGTGTACAGAGGGCTGACCAGGATGAGGGTATGGCTTCCCAGAGAGGAGAGGCAATGGGGCCTTTGCTTTTCTGTGGGTCTGGCTGGCTCTGCTGTAGACATGGGGTCCTCATTTCTAACTCCAGATACTGATGTCCTGGTTATAAAGTTGGAACTGTGACCTGGCCCAGACCTTCATCTAGGGGAGTGCTCCCTATGTCATGCCTCAGACTCCACCCCAGGATAAGGCCTGACTCACGGGTCTATTGAGGAGGTTCCTGAATTCTCACCCATACTCCTGCTGCCTTCAAGGTGCTGTTGTCTCTCCAGAGAAGAGACATTTGTGAGACAGAGCCTCTAAGTGATGCCCTTTTCTCTCAGTCCAGTTCTGGGCTCCTGAAATTCTTCTCTTTTGCCGTTGTCTCTTCAGTAGTGCAGTTTCTCAGCTATATCAGGGTGACCTGGGTTAATTGGGAAACAAGACAGAGGGAGTTGCCTGTATGCAGTAGGTGATGAGTGGTGGTCTTAGACAGGGTCTGTTTGAGGGTAGAGAAAGGGGTGCCTGCAGGGTTTTTTCTGCTGCTATTCCACAGGAGGCACCTGGTGTGGGTAGCACTCCCCCTTCCATAAACTTCTGCTCAGGCCACCTTCATGATCCTGGATGTCAGTGTTGTTGAGTTTGAAGAGCCTTCTGGAGACATTTACCTCCTTTTCTTCAACTAGGAACTGCTCTGCTTCCCTCAAGGGCAGTAGCTGTAAGATTCTAGGCTCAGGGAGATCTTGATGTGGGGCTCCTTTTTCTTACACTGCTCCTGAGCAGCCTGTCTAGTCAGCCTCCTCCCTGGAAGACCCACACCACCTGCTTGCTCTTTTTCCCACATGCCGGGCTCTGCAGTCCTGACTGCAGTGGGGCCGGGTGCTGAGGAGAACCTGGGGAAGGTGGCACTGACCTGTGCCCTGACCTCATCACTACCTCTTGCCAGATGCTCCTGCAGCATTCTTGGGGCCCAGATGCTGTGGCTAGGAGGGCTGGAAATCTGACGCTCAAAGGCTCTGGAGGGCACAGAGCCCCAGAAAGCTCAGAGACATTGGGCTCTGTGGAACTGAGGGTGTGAGGAGACACTCCTATTCCTTGGGGAAATTCAGGCCAATGGCTCCTTCCCCACTCAGGGGACAGATCTAGGGCCTTTTGGGACAGCCAGATGACTCCCCTGGGGGCCTCCCTGTCCCGTAAGCTGCTGATGGGGGCCCAGTCCTGACTAGGCTCAGTCTTGGACTGGAGGGATAGATGGGAGGGTTCTTGAATCTTGTCCTTGGATCCTTCTCACCAGTTCCCCTCCCAAAAAAGGGGGGGGGACCTGGTGCATTCCGGTGGGTGCGGCATTCTCTGTGGCAGCAGCTGTTGGTGCTGACTAATGAGACTTCCTGGCAGCTGCTGTGGGCACATAAGGGGCCCCCAAAGGGCTCACCTCCCTGCACCCACCGGACCCCACAGCAGGAAGCCTGCAGTGAGGCTGTTGCCATGGTGACCCCCAGCCCTTCAGAAGAACTTTTAGGAAAGAACGGGGAGCAGGGTGGCGCAGATCAGAGGGCAGGTGGGAGTGGGACACTCTTCAGCCCCCTTCCCTCTGTCATCTGAACAGTCTTGGCCTGGTCTCCCAGTGTCTCCAAGAGTGCATGGTGCCTACCCAGCTCTGCCTTTCTCCTTTCTTGTCCTACAAACATTGAGCGTGTCTCCTCATCAGTCCACTGGTGCCGGGTGTATGCTTTGGAGTCGCCACAGTCTGGTGGTCAGGAACGGAGCCAGGCTTGGAGCTGAGGACGAGGTCAGGGGAGCCACTGTGCTGTGCTGCTGGCTCCTTCCTGCCCGTCCCCCTACCCTTCTGCTCTCACGTAGGAGAAGGCCCCCCAGGCATTCCCAAGCTCCTGGTGACCCTCAGTACTTGGACCGTAGCCAGCCCATGTTTGCCTGGTCATCTCAGCTGCTTCTCTGGGAGCTTCTCACCCTGCTGCTCTCCACTGTCCCCTGGGTGAGCAGCAATGGGAGGGTCTGATTGTCCAGAGACCTCAAGGCTGGGTTGGGCTGGGCTCCCACCCTAGGGAATCTGATATTGGCCATGGCCAGACAGGAGCTAGACTGTGCTTCTCTCTCTCTCTCTCTCTCTCTCTCTCTCTCTCTCTCTCTCTCTCTCTCTCTCTCTCTCTCTCTCTCTCTGTCTCTCTCTCTCTCTCCCTCCCTCCCTCTTCTTTCTCTCACACATGTGTAAAGAGAAGACTGTGATACACACACATAGTTTTTGTGAAATTTCAAAGGACACAATTCCCAGGAAAGCCTCTGCAGGTCACCAAGCTTGTGCTTTTGCCTGGAGATGAATTATGTGGGGGGAGATGTTTGCTCCTGAAAAAGACATATTGTACGATCCCCATGAGCTTTTAATTTGACACTGTTGTCAGGCAGAGCGGGCAGATGCCTGGTTTGACGGGAAAGTTGACTTCCCGCTGCAGCAGCCAGGTCCCCCGGCCCGGGGTGTGTATATCGAGGAGTTTCCTGGATCTTTGTCTGTCTGCAACTCAGTGTGGATTTCTGAGCCTTTGTTGTTGTTGTTGTTGTTGTTGTTATTGTTGTTATTGTGTTCCTTGTTTTCTCTTCTTTTTTGATTTTTTTATTTTATTTTATTTTATTTTTTGGTGGTAGTGGTGAAGGGGAGGGATGGGGTTAGTGACAGGGCAAAGGGGGCATTTAATTATTTATTCTCTTAAGGGGTTTTAATTGTATAAAGATTATAATGCATTCAAGCATCTGTAATTAGGGGAGCAGCTTCTGTTAGACTGTGTTTTAGTGAAGAAAATTATAGTGTTCATAAGCTGTTTAAGAAGGAGGCAGCATATATTAACATGCAACTAGTTTTTGTTAATTCATGCTCAGTGTTTGCCAGGGCTCCCCAGAGGTGTCTCCCCAAATTGCAAAGTACTCCTGATCCCCATGTGCCTCTTGGTGAAGGCAGTTCACTGAGTCTTTCATGGGGGATTTGGGAGACCAAATTTGGTTCTGCAAGAGGATGGGTTTCTCATATTCAGGAAAGGGATCTTCACAATGCCCATGAAGCACTGGGCATCTTCTTGGACACTGGAGAGATAGAGCTAAGTGAGACAGCAGGCAAGCTCTTTGCTCTTGTAAAGTTTGTCTCATGGAGGAGGATGGTCTATCAATGGACAAACCAGTCCATGAGCAGACAGCTCATTGCAGGTTGGAGCACTGAATTAGGCAGAATGGTCCAGAAGGTCTTTCTGAGGCCTCAGCCTGTCTGCATGGGGACTCTAGGGAGAGAGAGCAATGCCCAGGTGGTGTCTGACTTAGTTAATTCAGGGAACAGGAAGAAGAGCAAAAGAAGGGGAGGACAGTGAGCAGAGGAGAAGGGGTGATAGAGGAGAGAGAGAGTTAGGGCTGTCAGTTGAGCATGGGGGTGTCAGTCAGGATTTTAAATTAATCTGTGAAGGAAGGAGAGAAGGGCCCTCCTTCAAGGAGCCTGGGCTATCTGGTTCCTACAGATGGTCCACTTCTGAATTCTCTAGCACAGAATTCAGATCTTTGTCTTATAGGTGCAAGAATAGGGCCTTGATGACCCTGTCACCCTTTCACAACCCAGTCTGCCTTTACTCAGTGAAATGCCAACAACACAAGGCAGAAATGCTGCGTAGAGAAAAGATTGGCCCATGATTTGCTCAGGGAAAATTCTCTGTTGCTGTCCTTGCAGCACCAAGTTTGCCATTGTGGTAGTGTTGGTAGGACACATGGTTGTGGGGCACCAGGGGTTCCATTTGGGTGGAGCTCTAGGGTTACACTTCTTAATATGACATAGTATGACACCTCTTAGGGGATGACATTTGATGATGTGGTTTGGCTCTGTGATGGAGTGTGCCGACCCATGCATGTAGGGGCAGAGATCACTGAGGCATGTCCTCAAAGCCCAGAGAAAATTCTAGACTATAAAAGAGATCTAAAAAAAAAAAAAAAGAGATCTATATTCGTTATGAACCACTTCATCTAGGGTGCAGAGGATGGACTCTGAAGGGTAAATAGGAGTTTGATAGATGAAAGTAGAGGGACTAGGGAGAAGCTACAGCAGTTCAGGTATTTTTCCTTGTATGTGTCAGACTCTGATTTGATTACCATACCAGCTATGGTCCCCAATCCTGCCAGGATTAAT
>PVKC010016086.1:0-21036 GCA_004027635.1 Crocidura indochinensis
GAAGACACTTGCTGGCCTAGACTCCTGTTCCCAGGAAGGAAAGAGCCGGCCTGCAAGTGGGGAAAACCCAGGGTGCCCCATAAGCTCCTCCAAGGATCCCACCAGGAGACCCGGAGGAAAGGGGAGAGGAGGACAGGGG
Organism: Crocidura indochinensis; assembly: GCA_004027635.1. Lineage (NCBI taxonomy): Eukaryota > Metazoa > Chordata > Mammalia > Eulipotyphla > Soricidae > Crocidura > Crocidura indochinensis. The sequence continues at coordinate 140 of PVKC010016086.1, forward strand.
GACCCAGTCCCTACCCACCTACCCTGGGCGGGCTTAGAGGGCCCCGGCACATACGGAGGTCTGCCAGAGGCCCAGGCCCGAGTCGGCCTAGAGTCCCGACCCCAGGAAGGGAGAGGGTCTCTAATTAACTTTTGCTCAAGTAAATTCTGATAATTTTAAATATGCCTTATTTATTCACTAAAATTGTCTATTTTTTAACTTTTAAAAATGTATATTTTTATGTTATTAAAGTCTAGAGCATTAAGATTTTAATGCAGTTCTTATAATCATGTTTGTGTAAATCGTACTTGTATTTCTCTTAGCTTAATCACTTCCAAATATAAGGATAATGAATTGTTAGTGATGATTAATGAAATGATATATATTAATTATAAAGCAAAATGAGTGATAAACTCTCAAGCAATTGCATTTGTATAGTAATGTATATTAACTCAATTCTAAATTTCTTCATGTAAATTTTTTTGTTTTTGTTTTTGGGTCACGTTCAGCAGCACGTGGGTTTACTCCTGGTTCTGTGCTCAGGAATCGTTCCTGACAGGCTCTAGGGACCATATGGGATTCTGGGATTCGAACCACAGTCTGTCCTGGATTGACTGCATGCAAAGCAAATGCCCTACTGCAATGCTATCTCTCAGGCCCCTTCATGTGAAGTTTTAACACCAAAGTGAAGGAAAATATTTCCGGTACTTTTTTATCAATGTATTTATCATTGGAAGGGTATACATAACTAGTTGAATAACAGTGATTTAATATAAGATTTTATATTCCACACAGCCTTTTTTCTTTTTTTTATTTATTTTTTTATTTTTTTATTTTTTGGGTCACACCCGGCAGTGCTCAGGGGTTACTCCTGGCTCCATGCTCAGAAATTGCTCCTGGCAGGCACGGGGGACCATATGGGGCACCAGGATTTGAACCGATGACCTTTTGCATGAAAGGCAAACGCCTTACCTCCATGCTATCTCCCAGGCCCCAGCCTTTTTTCTTATACTATGATTTATAAAATATATTCTCTTTTTGTACTTGGGAGAATGCAAATTAATAAGTTTGAAATAGTCTACTTATTATTTTGTTTTGTTTTTGTTTTTTTGTTTTCTGGGTCACACCCGGTGACGCTCAGGGTTACTCCTGGCTATTCGCTCAGAAGTCGCTCCTGGCAGGCACGGGGGACCATATGGAGAGCCGGGGAATGGAATCGCGGTCCGTCCTGGGTTAGCGCAGGCAAGGCAGGCACCTTACCTCCAGTGCCACCGTCAGGCCCCCATCTACTTATTATTTGTGCTTTATTAATTCCATTGCATTTTTTTCAGATTTCTCCATATTTTAAGATTCATCTGCATTCTTCTTAAACAACTTTTTATCTAAAATTTTTGTTATTTTTATGAAGACATATATTTGACTAGAATATCCAATATATAAGTATTAAAATTTCTGAATAATGTTAGTAATGATATAGTAAAAGATGTTTAAATCCAACTTGATCTATTTCTATAATACAAATGTAAAACATTTCTATAATTTATTAAATACAATTAACCTATAACCTCCATTATTCCAAGTCATATAGCAGAAGATAATTCACACATCTATGTTTTGAAAACTGTCAAAGAATTTTTGTCTAGTTCTTATTAGCTTTTCTTTTTCATGATATTTCTGTCACTATATAAGTAATAAAATCATCTTAGGGAAAGAGTCAGAGTGACAAAGGGCACTATTGTATTTTATTACAAATGCATATAGCATAGTGAGAATTAGATTTCCTCTGAAGGCATAGAAATTTGGGCTCAAATCCAATTACCTCTATTTAATATCTTTCAGTTAGTAATTTTTTTCTCAGAAAATCTTATCTCTTTCATATGTCATATGGGGATTAGAGGAGCAATCATATGCCCAGTCACATAATCCCAAGAAACAAACAGACTCCCCAGCAGCAGGATCCTATGTGACTCAGAAGAGCCATTTTCATCTTAGGTCAGTATGCCCCAGAAAGAGTGAAGCCAATTTTCTTCAATCTGCTGGCTGTGCATTTTTTTCTAGTCAATGAGCCCCATCACAACACATTAACACACACACACACACACACACACACACACACACACACACAGATGGTCATTGTGAGAGCAGTGTGAAAGTTAGTGTGAAAGGTTAGTGGGAAAGTAACGCAGAAACCCACCATGATTAGTGTATGAAGATGGTAGTTCTGAAAACTCTGCTAATACCAATAATTTGAATTGCCTATCTTATAAGAACTTTAGAGAGGAATATTGAAGAAATTCAAGGAACTCAAAGAAATCATGGAACAGTCAACAAGACTCAAGAGGACATATGAGAGTGGAAATGAGAAAACTTTGAATGGAAAAACTTGGTAAGTTAAATGAAAAAAATAATCATTATAAGGCCTCACAAAAGAGTAAAAGCTGATGAGTGAGAATCAATGAGATTCAATATTATTCTTTCCCCTCTTGATAGATCAACCAGGTTGAAACTCAGCAAGGATATACTGGTTTTGATGGAAAGAAATGGAACAGAGAGGTTAGTAGATATATATGTATGTAGTGTTTTTTAATCTTCCAAAAGCTAAATATAGATTATTCTCCAATGAACTTGGGCATTCCCAAGATAGACCTCATAAAAATATCTTCATAAAATCCAGAGGAAACAAATTGTACCAATTGTCTTCTCAGACCATGATGCACTGAAAGTAAAAGCGAGTTGCAAATAGAAATGTATAAATAAATTTAGCACCTGGAAATTAAATAGCTCACTGATGAGAAACTAGTGGGTCAGAGATGAAATATAAGAGGAAATTAAAAGATTCCTAGAAACAAATAAGAATGAAGATATGAATTATCAGAATTTTTAAAATACAGTGAAAAATGTATTAAGAGGAAAACTCGTAGCTTTGCAAGCATTCATAAAAAAAGGAAGAAAGGATCTACATAAAGAACTTAATGGCACAGAGTAACAAGCTGGAAAGTGGTCTGAATATAGACAGGCAGAAAGAAATAATAAAACTTAGAACAGAAACTAATGAACTGGAAATCTTCCCTCCAAAAATCCATAAGATCAATGTAAACAAGAATTGATTATTTGAAAAAATAAACAAGATTAATAAACTGTTAGCAAGACTCACAAAGAAAGAGAGACCCCTAATAATTTGTATTAGAGATGAAGGTGGGGGGATGTCACAACAGAAGCTACAGAAATTCAAAGGGTAATCAGAAAAAACTTTGAGAATACTTATGCCACAAAAATTAGAGAACTAGAAGAAATGGCTAAATTCTTGGACTACTATAATCTCCCAAGTTTGAACCAAGATGATGTTAAATACCTGAACCGAAAAAAAAGGGGGGGGCGGTTGGTGGCGCTGCAGGTAAGGTGCCTGCTTTGCCTGCGCTTACCTAGGATGGACCGCGGTTCGATCCCCCGATTCCCCATATGGTCCCCCGTGCCTGCCAGGAGCGACTTCTGAGCGAATAGCCAGGAGTAACCCCTGAGCATCACCAGGTGTGGCCCAAAAACCAAAAAAAAAAAAAAAATACCTGAACCGACCTTTTACTATTGAGAAAATTGAAATGATTATCAAAAGGCTTCCTCCCCAAAATAGTCTGAGATGTATTCACTATTGAATTCTTCCCAATCTTTTAAAGAGGACCTACTGCTAATCCTTTCAGACTCTTCCAGGAAATTGAAGAAAAAGGAACTCTCCCAATTAGTTTCTATGAAGTTAACATCACCCTGATATCAAAAGCAAGCAGGAAATAATTTAGGATAAAACACAACACAAGGAATGAAAAAAAGTATTTACTCCAAACCCATAGGACAAAGGGTTAATATCCAAGATTTACAAGGCAGTATCCATATGACAAAGGTTAATATCCAAGATTTACAAGAGCTTAGCAAGAAAACAAACAAACAAAACTAACCCCAGTCATAAATAAAAGAAATGAACAGACATTTCTTCAAAGAAGTTTACATGAAAAAATACTTTACACTATTAATCATCAGGGTTATTAAAATCAAAGAAACATGAAATATTATCTCACGCCACAGACTGGAACACATCAAAAAGAATAAGAACAACTAGTGCTACATGGATGAGGGGAAAAGGGAACTCTCAGCCATTGCTTGTTTGAATGTCAACTGGTTCAGCCTTTTGGAAAAGAATATGGGAATTCTTCAAAAAACTAGAATTTGAGCTTTATTGATCCAACACTACTCGTCATAGAAGCCCAAAATCACAATTCAGAAAAGTATGTTGCATACTTATGTTCTAGCACCCAATAGTCAAAATGTGGAAACATGGGCCGAAGCTATAGCACAACAGTGGGGCATTTGCCTTGCATGCAGCTGATCTAGCATGGACCTTAGTTCCATGCCCTGGCATCCCTATGGTCCCCCGAGCCAGGAGAGATTTCTGAGTGCATAGCCAGGAGAAACCCCTGAATGTCACAGGGTGTGGTTCATAAAGCAAAGCAACACAAAACAAAACAAAAACAAACAAACAAACAAAAAAACAAAAGAATGTGGAAACAACCTAAGTGCCCAAGAAGAGATGAGTGGTTAATATAACTGTGGCACATCTATAGAATGGAATACTATGCAGCTGTTAGGAAAAACGAAGTAATGAAAGTTGCTTATGCACAAATAGATGTGGATAGCATTATGCTTAGCAAAACAAGTCAGAGGGAGAGGATTAGACATAGAATTATTGCACTTATATGTGGAATACAAAAAAGACAGTATGGTCATAATATCTAGAGACAATAGAGACAAGGGCCAGGTTAACCAGTTCATGACAGGAAATTTGCCACAAATAGTGGGGGAGTACAATTAGGGCAGAGAAGGGACCACTTATGACAATGATAGTTGGAAATGATAACTCTGAACAAGAACTGGGTGATAAAGGGAGACAAATTAGTTTGCATGATACCCCTTAAATAATAAAATTTCAAACCACAGTATCTAAATTTAGGGGAAAAAGGAAAAAAGAGAGAGAAAGAAGAAAAATGTTTACTGCAGAGACAATAAGGGAAGAGGGCTAGGAGGGAAACTGGGAATATTGGACATTGTGCGAAATGTGCCCTAGTGAATATTGTTGTACGTTGTTTGATTGAAACTCAATCATGTACAACTTTGCAATTGTGTAAACAACTGTATTAACAACTTTATAAACCTTATAAACTTTATTTAATAAAGTTATTTCTTTTTTTGTTGTTGTTGTGTTTTTGGGTCATACCCGGCAGTGCTCAGAGGTTACTCCTGGCTCCATGCTCAGAAATTGCTCCTGGCAGGCACGGGGGACCATATGGGGCACTGGGGTTCAAACTGATGATCTTTTGCATGAAAGGCAAATGCCATACCTCCATGCTATCTCCCGGGCCCCAATAAAGTCATTTCTTAAAGGGCCTTTGGCAGACCTCCCTATGTGCCAGAGGCCTCTTGGCCTGGCCTAGGGTAGGGGGGCCCGGACCTGGGTCACCCGACCCCCCTCTTCCTCTTACCTCTGGATCTCCAAGTGGGTTCCTAGGAGGACCTTATGGGGCATCCTGGGTTTTCCCTACTTCCAGGCCGGCTCCAGAGATTGGCTTAGGGGATGGAGTTTGATCTGGGAGGTGGCAGACAGCTGCTCAGCTATACTCAGGCTGTCACTTGCAATTTTATACTAGTCTACATGTTGCTAACGCCCCTGTGTGAGCATATACTCCTCCCAACCATAAGTACACCAGATTTACCCTTCTTAATTTCAGTAACACACAGTTCTAATTATTGAACATATATCTTTTGAATATTTTATGTGTATTTTCTTTAATAGCTATAACTCTCTCTATATATTCTTCTACCATGATGTTTCTATCCACTTTTCATCTTGTCTTTTCTTTGTAAGCTGTTCAGTAAGGATTGTTGGTGGAAATGTCCCTCAGTTTAATACCTATGATTGAACTATGTCATGGAGTTTGCTGGTCTTATTCCTATTGCCTCCAGATGCACTGATAACAATACATGGCATTGATCCTTGTTTGCATAGACACATTAAAATGGGAAAACACTATACATACAGATAAGTTCTTATCTAATAGGGGTAGGAACACACAAATCTCAGTACAATGTACCTTAAACCCTGAACATTGATATAAAGACCTGGCACAGGCCTCAGAAGAATGGGCATCCTCCATTCACGCCGGAACCAGGAAAGCTATCTACGAAACATTCAAGGTCTTTTATAGCAACATCTGAAAGCAATCCTCTACCATGAAAGACACTACCAAGGGTCTGACATCGACCTCCTAAAAAGAGACTTCCGTTAACACTGAGAAGACTTGACAACAACAATGACCTGCCCTACAGGACATGGTTCTCTCTATTGCCCCTTAAGTGTGAGGTGAAACGAGAGGATGCTTTACACCATCCTGACTGCAATATGGGATATGCAGACTCCAGGATCCTTAATACAGAAGCATGATACCAACAACAGAGACTATGTGAGGAATGGAGGTATATTGCCACTACAGAAGATGACTTGGATTGGACAAACTAGTTTGCCTGGAGCCTAGAGTCAGTCCCGTGCCAGGAAACTTCAGGGGTAGGGTCTCCTTGTATTTAGGCCATAATTTTTCTTTTATGTCCCTTATATTTTGGTGGGCCTATGCAAACAAATGCCACTCTAACACCGTTTTTTACTATGTTCCCTTGACTCCAATCCTTAAGAAAAACAACCCACTAAAACTTTTGAGGTTAACTTAAACTAGTATGCATGTGCATGGAACTAGATAAATGTACTTTGCCCTCATTGTTTAAGGAGTTACATCTGTCTAATATGTACTACAACTGGGGATTTGAGGGACAAAGTAATTGCATTGTACATGGGTTCAGTTTTGTTTTTCTTAATGTTCTTTGGCTGAAAGTTCTAGGCTGGGATAGCATCGATGGGACTACTGAGAATTCTGTTTATGGGTGATTGTGCTTCCACTGTAACTTTACCCTGTCCTCGTTCTTTGCATCTTTGTTGTCATAATTCAAGTAAAAAATTAAAAAAAATTCCCAATAACAACAACAACAAGTTATTTCTTAAAGTTTATTTATTTAAATAAGCATTAAATTTTACTTTAAATAAATTTGAAAAAATCATACAAAGAGCAGTGCTCATGCAACTGAAATAATAAACTACCTATCAATGTAGATGGCCTTCAGTGTTCAATGTATTTTAGCTTATATATCATTATTCTAGGATAAATAAACAGTTCTAATATAGACATACCAGAAGGATGCCATATAGATAAAATGAACCCCTGGGTTTGATTCCCCACAAAGGGAAACCAAATACATATATATGAAAATGAATCATAATGAAGGGAAGAAAGACCGGACATTAGCATGGGAGCGAGACTTCTCTTGCCTTCTGATTTCCTGATTTTATAACTAAAGTACGTTTCTATTGAAGGGTGAAGTACAAGGTTTTAGAGAGATCAGAGATTGACACTAACTGTGCCTGCTATCTGTAAGTAGAAGGCTAAGTCTAGAGGCAGGATTTGGCCCAATCTCTAAAGTTATAGATTCCTTTCTTTTAGAAAGATCTTGCATTCTCCAACCCCTTACGACTGTGATTAATATTTAGTCTCAAAGATGAGATATAATAAAATACAAACACTAGTTGATGTTCATTTTGTTTCTTTCCAATTAAAATCAATTACCCATTTCTTGCCTATTTTTTATATGAAATGTGAATTAAGGAAAAAAAAAACAGAAAACTTCTTCACTTAGATAAGTAACACGTAACTATGGTTTATGGGAAAAATTTGGCCTGTAGTTACTACTTATGAACTCTGAAATAAATCTCACATTTTTAAATGGCTGGAAACAAAAATTAAGAGAGATCATTTGATACCCCAAAGTCTAATATCTTTGCCATTCTGCCTTTTATGAAAATTGTGTAGTTAATATTGTCCTTATTCATTTTTATATAGTTTAAATAGCACAGTTGCAATAATGTTAAAATTTATGGTATCAATATATAAAGCTATTGTATCTCACTACCACCAAAGTGTCTAATACTTTCCACCAATATCTTTGTTACTTCTAGGAAAATGATCTACAACCACTGGTTCACAGACTGGTACTGGCCCATCAATGTAAAAAATGTGGAAAACTACTGGTCTAACAACATGGTTGTAACTGCAGGTTTTTTGACTGGTATGCAGGACAGGAGCCAGTGAAAAGGTGATTTTTTTCATTCCTAGATTATCTCTTAATCTTTTCACTCTCTACTGATTGGCTGGGTCAAATCCTGCTTAAGATTTCTGATCACATGTCAAGAGCTTTCTAGGATATGGGTCAACAATATTTTCAGCAAATGGCTAAAGAAAAAAAATCAAACTTTTGTATTTGTGATTGTTTTTTGTGACTACTTGACTTTACTATGGTGATATGTAAGCAGTCATAGACAATAAGTGAATAGTTGTGATTGTTTTCAAATAAAATATTTCAGACAGCAGGCCAAAATCTGGATTATGGTCAAATATGCCCAACCCTCTTGTTGAAGATTGTTCTTAGATCTGAATTTGACTTATTTTTTTGCTTTTCTATAACATTCACACCTTGATCTCTCTAAATTCAGTTTATTGATTTTTTTAATCTTCCTTTTCTTCTCCAAGTACAATTGTTTAATTTTCTTTCTTTTTTTCAGGGGGGCACACTGGATGACGCTTAGGGGTTACTCCTGACTATACACTCAGAAATCACTTCTGATTTGGGGGACCATATGGGACTCCGGGGATTCAATCCAGGTCTGTCCTGGGTCAGCCATGTACAAGGCAAATGCCCTACCCCTGTACTATTTCTCCAGTCCCTCAATGGTTTAGTTTTCTAAATGCACTTCTAGATTTCCAGATATCTTGACAAAAACCTACAGCTCAAGAGTATTCACATTCATTGTTTGTCACATTTTTTTATTATCTTATTAAAAACTTATCGTTACTGGAACCCAATCCCCAGATTGCATACCTCTTCTTTTTTATTTGAATGGGGGTCCTTGGGTCACACTCAGTGGTGCTCTGTGTTTAGGAATGATCCCAGGTTGTGCTTGGGACCATATGTGATGTCAGATAATAATGGGATTAGCCACATTCAAGGCAAGTCCTTAGCCTCCTATACTTTTTTCAGACCCTTCTATTTTGACTAATGTATATTTAGAAGTAATGGTAGTACTAATAGAAACTGTATTTCCGAGGCCGGGCGGTGGCCCTGGAGGTAAGGTGCCTTGCCTTGCCTACACTAACCTAGGACAGACCACGGTCCGATCCCCCGGTTCCCCATATGGTCCCCCGTGCCTGCCAAGAGCGACTTCTGAGCGAATAGTCAGGAGTAACCCCTGTGCGTCACTGGGTGTGGCCCCAAAACCAAAAAAAAAAAAAAAAAGACACTGTATTTCCACAAAAAAGGTAAGTTTGATAAACATAGCAATTATACATAAGGTTTGGAGTCAGATATATCTGGATTCAAATCTTACAAACTACCAATTTGGACAAAGTTTTTCTCTAAATCTTCCTTTCTCTGCATTTATTTTTTCCTCAGTATTTTCTGAGGATTAGACATGTAAATGCATGCAAAGTAACAAGCATATTGTAGGTAGCAGCTGGTATCTGTTTGCAGATGATACTCTACAATCATGATTGCTGTAATTGTCTCTAAGATTGATTTTACTCTTAGTCTTCCCACTTTTCTCTATTTAGTATATACACAGATGTTAATTAATCTTGCTATAATAGATTTTATAAAACCTATTTCCAAAATTAAAATACCAAAAATGATTTCTTGTTGCACAGATTGATTCATTTATGTACTTGCTTAAGCACAGCCTAGGTAACAAAGATTCAAATATGACATCTACTTCAGAAATTATTCATATAGTTGGTTCTTTATGGACATAGGTTATACTAAAATTTACTCATTATTGACTGCTAAGTCTCATGTACTAGATTTATAAAAAAACAATAGCAAAAGAATGAACTATCTTTAACTAGAGAGTCTTAAAATTTTTCATTTGTGAACACTTTCGAACGGAGTAATTTTAAGTTGATCTAAAGTGTATGGGCATATAAAACGTATATAAAGCAAAGAAAACATTTTCTAATAAAGAATCACACATAAATGTATTTAAAACAAAAAAATAGGGGCCCCGGAGATAGCATGGAGGTAAGGCATTTGCCTTTCATGCAAAAGGTCATCGGTTCAAATCCTGGTGCCCCATATGGTCCCCTGTGCCTGCCAGGAGCAATATCTGAGCATGAAGCCAGGAGTAACCCCTGAGCACTGCCGGGTGTGATCCAAAAACCAAATAAATAAATAAATAAATAAATAAATAAATAAATAAATAAATAAATAAATAAAGTTACTCTTAAGGGTTTGCAGCCCACAGTTTAAGAAGCTAAACCTTGAAGCATCAGAAAGACTATTACGGGAGTGTGAGTAGGTTTCTTTATATTGAGACAGACTAAGAAGCGCAATAAATAACAGAAATAATTCTGTGGGTGATAAAAGGAGGAGAAGCAGGGAGAAACTCTGAGTAAGCTATGATACAGTTCAGGTTATCACAAAAGAAGCTGTGCAGTAATTGTCCCATGTTAGAGAAGTTTTGCAATAGATAAAATAACTAGGCCTATATTGCTTGCAGAGCCAGTCCCTAGGTATTGTCCAGGTAATGCTTGTCCTTGTCTTGAGAGCTCAGGCAGATCTACAAAGTAAAACAGTGGGGGCTGTTAGATTATTGCACTCCTTAGAGCTGAACAAGACCAGCATACTTCTATTGCTTTTACCAGACACGAAGGCAAGAAAAAGTAAAATTCCTATGACATATGAAATAATCAAGTATAGATAGGCTGATATTATTCAATTAATGTGCCAATGGTTAATAAATGTAGCTGTTAGCACAAGTCAATTTAAATGTCCATAAAATATAGAAGAAAGAAAAAAAACATGTATTTTGAGAAACAAATTTCAATAACCAGCAATATTTCATTTGCATACTTGTAGATGGTCAGAACTTGCTACTGGCTCTCTGCTTAGGAATTAATCCTGGAGATGTTTCAAGGACATATGCTGTGCCAAGGATCAAATTAGCCAAATTAGCACCTTAATCCCTGTGCTGTCTCTTTGACTCAATAACAACACCTTTTAGATGTAACATCTCCTTTCCTGCTCTTTGTTGCCATTGCTGTTATAATGATCAGAGGTCATACATACTGGATTGTGATGCTCACTAGGGTTCGCCCTTCTGCTTGTGGCACTCACACTCTTGGCCACAGTGCTTGCTATGGTGCTCTTATTTTCATGTAGTGCTTGCCTGGGATTATACCAATATAGAATATAGTTGTCAACTACATTGACAATAGACAATAATATTGTATATTGTTTAGTTTGATACTGGCTAGGGGTTGCTATGAGGCTCACACATATGCTCACCACAGGGTGCTCATCAGGGATGACAGTGCTCTCTCATTCTCTCTCATTCACACACACAGCCACACACACATACATATACATACTGGCTATGCTCTAGAGATTTTTTACAGTAGTGGGCTCACAGACATCAGAGCAGTCAGAGCTGTGCCTGATGCATGACAAGCATGGAAGATGGAACACTAGGGCCGTCTACTTGCAGGGCAGGTGCTTTTAATCACTAAGCAATCCTCAGGCCTAGGCATAATATTTTTACTTTTAAATCATTGCTTTTAGTTAAAACTTCTGATTCCATCATTACAATTTTATGACTGAGTAGCTGGATGTTTGATTTCATATGTTTCTATTTGTTAAAAACCAGACTCAAATCACAAATTCATTTTGAATTTCTCTAAAGGGAAATGGATTGCTGTGAGACAGAATATTAAACTAAATGCTTTAAAGACATTTCCATACTCAAACTAATTAGGGAGAGGCAAGGATAAGAAAGATAAACAAAGATCTTTATTGTAAGATTTCTCAGGGCTTTTAATGTGCAAATATATGTTTTAATCTAAAATGGTAGAAAGGGCAGGGAAAATAAAATGTACTGAATTTGTCATACTTAACAGAATGTAGAACGAATATTAGTTTGGGAATTGCTGAACTAATGAACTCTAAGTTTATTCATATAAAGTAATTTAGCCAATTGTTCCAGTTTTATGAAATCTAAAAGTACTTTTTTGAGTTTTTATCTGTCCATTTTATATTCAACGAAGTCCACTTTCTATTTTTTGTTAAGAAAATGGTCTTCCTGAAATAAACCTCATATTTTGAAACCATTAGTTAATAACACTAACTAGAGGCTAAAGACAGCTATAATCATTTACACCATCATCTGGAATCGGCTTTCCTTTTAATAGAGCCCATTTGCACTATAATAAAAAGCATGATAGAAACTGATTAAAGCTGGCTGGAGCAGTTTTCATTTAAGAATTTCTCTTCCTGTGTCAGCTGATGTTTCTGTCTTAATGTTATTTTAATGCAGTCATTTTATGTTTGAAAATGAAGGCAATCATGTCAGGCCATGAGCTGACAAAAGACAGTTATTGATTTTTACAAATCAGTCACCTTTAAAAATCCATATGAGATGAATATTTATTATTTTTCAAGCAAGAATTGGTTACTGTAGAAACATGAATAGATGCATGATAAAGAATACATTTTGAAAGAATAGAAGTGTGAGAAATAACTTGCCTAAATGTATTCTCTACAGTGTGTCATTGCAATAAACATTCCTCATGGATTATTTCTCCCCCGGTATCAGCAAGTTTCATCAGCTTGCCAAGTGCCAAATGCAAAAATGACAAACTTTAAGAATGACTTACTCTTGAAACCTCTTTTCCTCTTTGAGTTATAGCAGCTCACATGTCATAATACACATTCATCTAATTTCTCCAACAAAGTGTTCCTATGAAGAAATAATTTGAGCAAATTGAGTCATACCACACATATATTGAGACTATGGCTTTGGACATAAAGCCAAGGTGCAGAGGGAAATTGCCATGGAGGTGTCTCTAGGGTTAGGGAGGCAAAGATAATGCCCATCGAATGGATGGGTACATATCTCTGCATCTACTTGGAAGTTATGCGCTAGATTTTTATGAAATATTTGCAGCTCAAAGAAACAAAAGAAACAAAGAAACAAAACAGAACAAATCCAAATCCTGAATAGACTTTACTAACCATATCTTCATTTAAGAATCTTGTTACAACAGATCTTTATAAATATTAGTTTCAAATTATATAAATATTTTATTTTCATGAAATAAATTTTGTGAATTAAGTAAATTTCTCTATGGTATAAAATGATAAAATATTCCTGGATAACATAAGATTTTCATTAAGATTTAAAATATGTAATTTTGGATGATCTGATCTCTCTCTAATTTTTTTTCATGTTTTTATCACCAGAGTGGGACAGTTAGGAGTGGGAAATGGCTCCACAGCCTGTGATAAAGATTAAAATTTGACAAAGGGATCAGGATCAGGCAGTCTACAACAAGATCAGGATAGGCAATCTAAGATAGCAGGGCATAAAATTATCCAATCAGTCATGTTCACTTCCATGTTAGAAGCTCACTTATAAAGATTCCACCAAATGCAATGATTGCTCTCCATTTTATCCCTAGAGGACAGCAATTCTTTCCATCCTCACTGGCTCTAGGTCATATCCTGCTAGAAATGCTGCCAATCTTGGCATTTAGCTTCCCAACAATAATTAACTTGACAGAACAAATAAATGGTAAAAGATCTTTAATATGTGACCTGGCATCCAAACAGGTAGTATGTACTTTGACAACAGGTTAGACATGTTAAGGCAAATCACATCTAATTTAGCAAAGATCCAAATCTCACTTAAGGAGGGAAATAGATTCTTATTATAGTATATGAATGGAGAAATTTGGAGTAGAAAGGTTTGGCCTATTCATTCTATTCTGAGGCAAAATGTTTTATTTTAAACACAAAACAATATCTATGTAATACTAAACAAAATGAATTAAATTTCAGAAATTGGATATCTTTCAAATATAATAAAGACTCATTTACATAGTATATTAAATTTTTAGCATACAGAACTCAACTCACACCATATATTAGATTGAGGAAGCATCTCATTCATTCAGCGAAAAATACAGCCAAAGCAGTATTTATGTGATATTGCATTTTTAAAAAGGTTCGATTCTAGGTAGGTAGTTAGTTTTGAACTTCTTGACTATTTCAGACATCACCAAGGAGGGAGGACCTGTCATTTCTTAGAAACAGGGCAATCTGTTGGCTTCTGGTGTCAGGCCTTCTGCCAAAATAGTGAAGCTCACTAATAAATCAGCAGAATAAGAATAATTAAGACCATTTCTATGATAAACAAGGTTGAATTAAGGCCAAAGGTGCTTCATGATAAAAGGCAATGCCGGTTCTATTGGATAGAATGGGATAAAGTTGTATTGATTCAATTCTTTGGATTCAAATTCCAAGAGAACAACATAAATTTTGAAAAATAAAGTTTGGAAGTAACACAATGGCCTCCTAAAAGTCAATTAAATAGTCTTATAGAAATCTCAATAATTAATATTAATTGAACATTTTCAGCTTTAGCTACTGCCCTATGCACTTAGAATTTTTCCAGATCAAAAAGGCTAAAATTGGGGCTGGAGTGGTGGTTCAAGGTGTAAACATCTGCCTTGCACACACTAGGCTAGGACAGAGTGTGGTTTGATCCCCAGCATCTCATATGGTCTCCCAAGTCAGGAGCAATTTCTGAGTGCATAGCCTAGAGTAACCCCTTGAGTGTCAACGGGTGTGGCCCCAAAACCAAAAAAAACGCTAAAATTATTATTAGTAGTACCATTCTTATAATTTTAAAGAATAAGCTGGGTTCTTAGAGGTCAGAGATTTTAGAAATCTAGAGAAGATGAATCCTGTTAAATGAGGAAATATCTCAAAAAATATCAAGCATACAGCAATGTTTTGTTAATTGTTAGAAGGAGAATTGGGAGATAAAAGAAAAGATAGAATATTTGAGACATTTCTGAATTTTGAAGTTTGTGAATATATTATTTCTCCAATAAACAAAAATAAAATCAGGATTAGAATGTTCTAGTTCAGCAGTAGAGAGAGAGCACTTGCCTTGCATGTGTGGATACCTGAATTTATAACCTGTATCAGACATAAAAAAGACAAATTAAACTTAAAAATATCATAGAGGACAAACTAGTCTTGGTCTGAAAATAGCAAACACATAGCATTTTCTTGAATAACGTTGTTTGTTTCATCTTTTTGAAATCTATGACATAGATATTATTTTCAGTCTAATGAGGTATTCCTGGGTGTTTCGCCCTAGGATGGACCTCTGGAAGAGCGAGTCTTTTTCGGGCTGATTGGCCCACTCCCACGAGGTCCGGAGGTCAGCAGGGGACAAAGAAACACAAAGAAAAGACAAGACCTACAGTTCTTAGCAGTCAGCCCTACTGGGCAGGCGTGGATACGGAGCGACATATTATTTTATACTCCATTTGCATATCAAAAAACTAAACCACAGAGAGGTTGATACCTTGTCCAAAGACATAAAAAGAAGACTGAGATTATATACCTGTTCCAGTTGCCTGCTTCCCAAATTCTGAGTTTTAAAGCCTGCAATTTGGGATTTTCTTGGGATTATTTTGAATGTGCATATGCAGGTTCTCATCTGCAAGAACCCCTTAATGAGAACCTCTGATAATGTTTATGTATATTTAAGACTAAAGCTCAAACCATTATACACACTTCCACATGTTACCCTAGTGATTATTAGGATTTAAACCACTCTATGCACACTCACGTCACCCTGGCTTATCTATTCTTCCAGAAGGGAAACACTTGAATTCACTATTCCACACAACAGATCAAAATTCAATTATTGGAAAGAATATTTAGGGAGTATCTTTCTATACAATTTTTTTGGCTTTTGGGTCACAACCGGCCGTGCTCAGGGGTTACTCCTGGCTCCACGCTCAGAAATCGCTCTTGGCAGGTTTGGGGGACCATATGGGATGCTAGGATTCGAAGCAATGACCTTCTGCATGAAAGGCAATTGCCTTACCTCCATGCTATCTCTCCGGCCCCATCTATACAAATTATTTATTCATTGGAAGAATTGGGGTTTTCAAATGAACTATTCAAAATAAAAGCTTCCAAGAACACGTACAAGCTTCATCAGAAACGAAATACTCTAAATTTTGTTTTTGATTAAAGTCTTTTTGAATTATTTCTCATCCTGACATTTTGTTTCAATGAAAAGCCAAGTTAGGAATGTCCAAATTATATCAACAACTAGAGCTCGACACTTCATTCACTTGAAAATTTCTCTGCTCCTTGCTCACTCAATAGGCTGCAAGGTTTAAGGTCTGGCAATTGCCATTGGACAGTGGTCTCTCTTTTTTAGCATCCTGTTGACTTGAACATCACACTCAGGAGGAAAACAAATGAATGGAAAATGGATTGTGATGCACTGTGGCAAGCACATAATTGTCATGTGTATATAATGTCATGGTTACTCCCAGGGGGGTTTCTAGAAGATACCGTGCTGGAAAATTCCAGCTGTCAAGACTGTGACAAAAGTGGTTTCTCCCTCTGACTCATGAGTCTCCTCCCTCAGGCACAGTCACTTCTGTGTTGGTCTTTCTTTGTGGCTGCTTTTCACTGAACAGCTTTTTAGAGTTCCAATGAGGTCCCTCCCGTGGGATGATTTGACTGTCAGGCAGGGGCAACTACAGGCTCACTCTCTTTCTTTTAATATTCTCTTAAGAATCAGACTATAGTCCCTTAAGATTTAGGATTGGTATAAAAGGGAGATAAAAGCATGGTTTGGAAATTGTTTGACTATAGATAATTTTAATACTGCATTCTTCTCTAGACTGTTAATCTCTCCCTACCCAGAATAATATTAATATAACCCTATTCCTCTCTCTGTGTGTTCTGTCTTTTTCTCTATATTCCTCTTCTATTTCTTCTTTTCGCTTCCTTTCTGTCTTGTACTCTTGGAGACTATTGATTATCAATACTTGCAGACTTGATTGAGTAGACACTTATCATTTTCTGAATGGAAGCTTCTTACTTTCAGATAAGGGTAGTTGGACTTATTCTTCTGGCCTTAGAGGAAACTGACTTAGTTTATTTTTATCATCTCGACACAAACATAACTACCCAAATCTCCCTTTTATTCCAGTGGCAGATACTAATTTATACCTTCCACCAAGGTAAGATCATCTTTGAATTCAGAACCAAATTATGTGTTGGAATGTCAAAGACCTGATCCTTTTGTCTTCTCTACCATCTTAAATTCTGATTGTTCTTCAAGTTTCACTCAAATATCACTGCTTTTATAATACATTCCTGTCTTTTCAGTGGAATCAAATGTTTTATGTCATTGGTAAAATTTTACTTATACTTCTTTTGCTTCTCCCAGATAAAACACAAATAATACCTGCCACCTGTCTTTTTTGAGTGAAAGATGCAGGAAAAGGAGAGTAATTTGTCCTTGATGCCCTTCTCTGTCTTGTGAATGCTGTGGTCAGAAATAATTTCTTCTAAATCCATATTTATTTGCTTATTTATTTTAATTTTATGTTACTGACAATATGACAAATAATCATGAATAAAGTCTTTCTGTATCATGGGTAAAAATGCAGACTTATCAACCAAAGTATGACTTACGACTCAGAATTCTTTTGTTGAAGGAGAGAAAAAAATGTTTCCATTTATTCCAAACTGAATAACCATTGCATTCTATTGCATATGTTAAAGTAATTTCTACCAAAATGCAGATAATACCACATGAGTCAGAATATGGTTTAAAAATCCACTGTCAGGGGCTGGAGCGGTGGCACAAGCTGTAAGGCTTAAGCCTTGCTTGGACTAGCCTAGGAAGACCTTGGTTCAATTCTCTGGCATCCCATATGGTCCCTCAATCCAAGAGCTATTTCTGAGCATATAACCAGGTGTAAACTCTGAGCATCACCGCGTATTGCCCCAAAAAATCCATTGTCAGTTATTTCATTTATCTATAATTCAATTTATTCACAAATAAACATAATGTGGAGTGTGTATCACGAGGCTTATAGAAAACACATTTATTATATATTACTGGGGCCCAGGAGATAGCATGGAGGTAAGGCGTTTGCCTTTCATGCAAAAGGTCATCGGTTCGAATCCTGGTGCCCCATATGGTCCCCCGTGCCTGCCAGGAGCAATTTCTGAGCATGGAGCCAGGAGTAACCCCTGAGCGCTGCCGGGTGTGACCCAAAAACCAAATATATATATATATATATATATATATATATATATTTTTTTTACTGGGTTTATAGCAAGTACTCAAACAGTAGTTAGTATTAAAATTAATACTGCAAAGTTAGGATATGCTTCATATGCACTAGGACTGTGTTCAAGTCTCAGCACCACATAGTCCCTAAAGCATTGTCAGGTGCATCTTCAGAGGCTCTTAGCACTACTGGGATGACTCAAGTATCTGTACTACTGCTATACCTGAGAGGCATCATATCACATCTTTGGGACCTTTCATTTTACTCCTAACTGCTGGATTGAGAATTGCTGATGGGTCTCTTGGTCTCCTGAACATTTTATGAATCCTCCCTCAAATAAATAAAATACAGAAAAATAAAATTGATATTATTGTCATAAGTATGCCTGCACTGCTATGGGCTTTTCTTCTCTCTCTCTCTCTCTCTCTCTCTCTCTCTCTCTCTCTCTCTCTCTCTGTGACTAGAAGCCACTTTTCTCATTGAACTATGTCAGACATACAAATGTGGACTTCAGAAAAGTGAGTTTCATGATGCTTGTAGTTTCCATTACTTGGGTCAAGGTATATGAAACCTAAGTCAGGGATCATTTCTGTAAAACACAAGCTTAACATTTAGCAAAGAACCTCAGTCTCTTGGAGACAATTTTTAAAAGGAAAACATAAACAGGTGCCTTGAGAAATCTATATGAAAAAGAGGATTCATTCTGAAAACAAAATTTGCTGCCCTTATTGAGACATCTATCCCTTATTAGCCCAGCTGCTTTGTGAACAAAGCACTTTCCTGGGTGATTTGTTTCTTCTCTAAAGTAATGGAGTCATGTATTCTAACACCTGGTACCACCTGCTCCTGGCAAGCTAAATGGCTTTGCAGGCTCCTTGACTTTCAGTAGGAAGATAAAATGATCTTGTGCATCCAGGAGAGCATATTATGTGGATGTGGGAGCAAGAAGAATAATAAATTAAAGTCAGCCCCTTTCTATATCCTTAGATATAAATGGACTTAAGAGATTTAAAATGTTGAACTTTAGGTCAGCTGGGCAATCAAATAAGCAGCTGAAAGATCTAGAGGGAATTCGATGAAGGATATCTGAGGCTCAACTATCAAGAGGTTGTAGAAACTTTACCATAAGGCCAGAGTTGAAGTGGTGTATTGCAACTGTCCTTAAAGACCAAAAAGTGAGGGGTGGGGCTGAATCTCCCTTCCTTGGGGCCTGGGAGACCCACCCTCTCCCTTCCTGGGGTCGGGATTCTCGGCCGACTCGGGCCTGGGCCTCTGGCAGACCTCCGTATGTGCCGGGGCCCTCTCAGCCCGCTCAGGGTAGGGGGGTAGGGACTGGGTCCCCCGTCCCCCTTTCCTCTTTCCTCCGGGTCTCCAGGTGGGATCCTTGGAGGAGCTTATGGGGCACCCTGGGTTTTCCCCACTTCTAGGCCAGCTCCTCCCTTCCTGGGAGCAGGAATCTAGGCCAGCAAGTGTCTTCTCAGACCTCTGTACTTGTCAGAGTCCTTTTTAGACTTGTCGAATCTTAAGGGGGGGGTTGCAGATAGCTGTTCAAGTGTACTCAGGCTGTCACTGGCAATTTCATACCAGTCTTCATATCTCAAACCGCGTGGGGGCTAGCGCCCCCGCTTGAACATATACCCTTCAAAAGATCAGTACCCCACATTTACACTTATTAACTTCAGTACCATATGATTCTAATCATAGACCAACTTGGATCAAACAATCTCAAAACTATATCAAAGGACATAAAATGGACTCATATGTCTTATGAATATTTTATGAGTATCTTCTTTAATAGCTATAACTCTCCATATCTTCTTCTATCATGACATCTTTTCCACTTTTATCTTGTCTTTTTTTATGAACTCTTTAATAAGGACTTTTGGTGGTAGTGTCCCTCAGTTTAGTGCTTATGAGTGAACTATGTCATTGGGATTGTTCTCATTCCTATGAACTATGTCATTGGGATTGTTCTCATTCCTATGCCTTCCATATACACCGACAATGCTATATGTCATTGACCTCTGTTTGCACAGACACACTAAAATGGGAAAATAGTATACATACAGATCAGTTCTTATCTAATAGAGGTAGGAACACACCGATCCTAGTGCAATGGGACCTTATACCCTGAGCATTGATATTATGACCTGGCACAGGCCTCAGAAGAATGGGCATTCTCCATTCACGCTGGAACCAGGCAAGCTATCTACGAAACATCCAAGGTTTTTTACAGCAACATCTGGAAGCAATCCTCTACCAGGGAAGACACTAACAAGGCTCTGACATCGACCTCCTCAAAAGAGACTTCCGTTAGCACTGAGATAACTTGACAACAACAATGACCTGCTCTACAGGACAAGATCCTCTCTATTGCACCGGAAGTGTGAGGTGAAAAGAGAGGATGTCCTGCACCATCCTGAGTACTATATGAGATATGCAGATTCCAGGATCTTTAGTACAGAAGCATGATACCAACAACAGAGACTATGTGAGGAATGGAGGTGTATTGCCACTACAAGCGACTTGGATTGGACAAACTATTTTGCCTGGAGCCCAGAGGTGATCTTGTGCCGGGAATCCTCAGGGGTAGGGTCTCATTGTATT
>PVKC010016087.1:0-21042 GCA_004027635.1 Crocidura indochinensis
ATCCCCTTGATTTTATGGAGGTATGTTCTATGTGTCAACATATAGTCTATCCTGGAGAATGACCCATGTACATTGGAGAAGAATGTGTATCCAGGTTTTTTTGGATGAAGTGTCCTATAAACATCTACTAGTCCTCTTTCTTCCATTTCTCCTTTCAGGACCAGTATGTTTTTGTTGGGTTTCATTCTGGTTGACCTATTGTGTGTTGATAGGGCCGTGTTAAAGTATCCCATAATTATTGTGTTATCATTGATTTCTTCTTTCAAATTTGTCAGTAACTGGATTACATAATTTGCTGGTCTCTCATTGGGTGTATATATGTTTAATAGTCTGATTTCTTCCTGTAGCACATATCCCTTAATTAGAACATAATGACCATCTTTGTCCCTTACCACCTTTCTGAGTATAAAGTTGATGTCATCAGATACCAATATGGCGACCCCAGCTTTTTTGAAGGTCTGATTAGTCAGCTGGCAGCCCCAGCTTGCAGCGACCTCTGGATTCACTTCTCAGGGCTCTGGCCTTTGGGGGGAGCTCCAAGAATTCAGCAAAGAAAGCAGCACAGAAAGAGAGCAGAGTGCATCTTCTTAACATTTCCCAATTGTATCCCCAAGCAAGTTGATTGATACCTTAATCTCAATTGACATGCCCACCATGAAAATGGCAGAATAGAGAACACTAGGCAATTAAATAATATGAACTTATAATTCCTAAAATTGGGCTAAGTATACAAATAATTTAATAAATCAAAATTTTTCTTAAGTTTTCTTTTCCATATTTAGGCTTTCCATATTCATGTTCCTTTCTTATTTAAGAACTTTGCAATGCAATTTTAATCTGTGCCTAATATACAATGCCCTTCACATTTTAACCCATAAGTTATATTTCCTTCAGTAAATGCACCCTTCTAAATCAAGATCCCTAAGGATAAATATAGCCATTCTTTTATAGATAATGTTTATTTGTAAAAGCAACCAAAATTAAAGTTAAATTAAACATTAGAGTTTTATGTGGAAAATACCCTAAGAAATAATTTGTATTTGTCATTGCATTAAAAAAGCAAGATATCTTTAAAATAATTTTAGGACTTCATAAAAATACTAATTTTTATAGGAGTCATTTTTTAAAGAATTATCCATGTCCTTTATTTCTTTACCCTTAATTTGTTTGCCTCTTGGCTATTTTTACAGCTCATTAGTACTTCCATCAGAGGATGGGAAACAGAAATAAAAGCAGCTTAAATTTGTGTAATACCTCTAACATAAAATGAACCTTCAGGGAGAAAATAAAAAAATCTTTTTGTCTGTGTGGATCTTAATGACTACATTTTATTCACTATTTGATTTCAGGATGTTACTCACAAAGTTTTGATCAGCCACTTAAAACTCTATTTTATTTCTTGCAATTGTTGATTGGTGTTCATTACTATTGGGTGATAGCCATCGGTGCTTAGGCTATCCACTATGCTCAGTGACTGACTGATCTTGACTAGTGGGCAAGTGTATCCATTGCATCTTTTAGTCTTGTCTGGGTCTTATGAACCACTTAAGAATTCTCATTTATCACCTGCTGGTAGACTTTCAAATATCACTAATATTTGAAATTTGATAATACAGTGAAAATGTTCAAAAGCTCTCTTTCTTTATTCAGTTCCTTCTGTCTAAATAATAAATTGACATAAAATTTCACAAAATAAAAATAATTTAATTTTGTTTGTGAATAAATATTTTTCATAAAATATTGAATGTAAGAGCTGGAGTGGTGACACAAGAAATAGGGTATTTGCAGTGAGTGCGCTAACCTAGGACCGACCGTGCGTGGTTTGATCCCCCAGCATCCCATATGGTCCAACAAGACAGGAGCGAGCGATCTCTTAACTCATAACCAGGAGTAACCCTGGAGCATCACTGGGTGTGGGCCAAAAGTAAATATATATATATTTGAATATATATGCATATATATATGAATATAGTGCAAGACCAAGACTGACATTTTATAAATCAGTTAAAGACACACAAAAAAAAATCAGTAAAAAATAGGCAGATCTAGGAAGTTCTTAAAAGCAGTAATTTGTAAAACTAGTATAATGGACAAAGTAATGATTGCTTACACACAGATTCCTGCCCAAACTTTCTCTGAAGATTAGTGTCTTTTTCACTTGAGAATAAATCTTTTACGTAGACATTTCTTTCTCTTAGAGGAAATAGATCATGAATGGATGGTCTCCTGCTTGTAGGAGACAGGTATCATTCATTCACAACTCTTCCTTTAATTAACTAATCAATTTTCATTTAGCACATCCTAGTAAACTTGACTTGAGACTCATCAGTATGCATCTGTTATAAGATAGACTGATACCTGGTACTGGGAACCTGCCTCTGCATATTTAACAACTTTAAGAAGGTGATTTTGGGTTCCCTGATATTCTCTGCTAAGGCTCACTTAATTCTTATTGTTTCCTATTCTATAATTTCCTATTCTATACTGCTTTTATTTACATTTGTCT
Source organism: Crocidura indochinensis (assembly GCA_004027635.1). Taxonomy (NCBI): domain Eukaryota; kingdom Metazoa; phylum Chordata; class Mammalia; order Eulipotyphla; family Soricidae; genus Crocidura; species Crocidura indochinensis. Next base: position 2,507 of record PVKC010016087.1, read on the forward strand.
CTAGTAGTTTTGTCTATTTAGGTCCAGTGCTAACCCTCTGCTTTATTGTTGTTGCCTTGTGATCTGTCTTTCTTTGCTGATTCTTGCTGCTCTCTATCCCTTTGGATTTCTCTGATTATCCAGACAGGTGCTGCTTTACTTGTCATTCTTGTTGGTACATATGCAGGGTTCAGTAGAGGCTACATTGTCCAGTTTGAAAAGAGACTTCTAGAGAGAGTTACCCTGAGTTTTTTAAGTGTACTTATTCTTTCCTTTAGTCTTTTATTTTATTAGCTACCCCCCATGATGGTGAGATGTCAAACAAATGATTGAAAATGGCTAATTGTATGTAGATTACCCTATGCCTCTCCATCCCCTCTTCCCTGTATCTTCACCATACCTTTACCATCAAACATCTAATCCAACATAGTTAGCAAATTTCAAGGACATAGTGAAATTTGCTCACTTTCCATAAAAAATAAAGACAAGCTGATATATCATTGTTTTGTCTTAGACTTGACCACTAATATTTTCTCCTTGTTTTCCAAAGCTTCATATTCAATAAATGTGACATTGGAACCAACATTGGTTTATGAAAAAATCTACACAATTTTCTCAGAATTGCCACAAAATCTGCACCCAAATCAGGACTAAATGTAGATTTTTGTTTCTGGTCCTGAAGAAAGCTGATACATTCTTCCCAGGAAAGAGATCTTTGGATCCACAAGCATTAACCTAGAATTCAAGATTAAGATGTGCTTCTGTTCTGTGGACAATAGAGTCAATAGTTTAGAGTGATAACCAATAGATGGGAGAGAGATCTAAGGTTTAAGTTATGCAGAACTTTTCTTGAAAGCAGAGGGATTAAGTAAAGCCCCACTTACCCTACCCTACTCTCATGATATTGGAACAGAAGGAGAGACTAAATAGAGCAAGGCACTCAAGGACCTCTGTGACATACTTCATTTCAGTGGCTTCTGATGTTCCTTGGAGTTGCCATTTTGAGTCCCTTTCTATAGCAGAAACATACTGAGGACACATTCATTTTTGTTCTGTTTTGTTTTTGTTTTTGAGTCACACCTGCCTGTGCTCAGGGGTTACTCCTGGTTCTGTGCTCAGAAATCACTCCTGGCAGGCACGAGGGACCATATGGGATGCCAGGATGTGAACCACATTCATCGGCATTCGTGGAAGGCAAAAGTCCTACCACTGTTCTATCACCCCAGCATGAGGGCACATTCTTAAAGTGAAGTCTAGTCACTCAAAGCTAAGGATGAAACAACAGAAAATAAGGTAATATTTTCTTAGGCATCAGTAGCAACAACATACCTCTCAGTGTATTTCAAGGTAATATTGAGCCTCCTGAATGAATGCCTAGTGTTAAAAGCATTCTGCAACTTCTCAAAGCAGAGTCAATTCATAAGGTAACAAGCACCACCTTCTATTTAAAGCTAGTAGAGATGTTTTATGTCCAAGACCCTAAAGCCCAATTACACACACACACCCTGTGTCCAATAACTACACACACAGACACACACACATACACCACTCATATATGTGTATATATACATATATATATATATATATATATATATATATCTTGTTGCATCTCCAGTTCTGTGTGACAATTAAAAAATATTTTGAGAGTAGCAGAGCAGTGGCTTCCTAAAGAACAGATGATTTTAAACATCTGATTGTAATACAGACCTGGTCAGAATTAGTGTCACAGGGCTAGTAAATAACCATCACAGTACAGTTACTGCCAAGGGTTAGCAAAATAAAATAGTATGATAGCAAAATAAAATAGTATGATAGTTGTTGCTATTGGTCTCTTTTGGTCATTAACCCCCATTACTACCCAGGTCTGCTGCACTGTCAGATGTCACAACTGTGAGCCCCATGTTCTGATCTAGCTCTGCTAGCAAGTGTTGTGGCTGCTGCAGTAATTCACGACTATAAATTCCCAGCTATCAACCAGATTTAACCTAAGTGCAGAGCCACAGTCTGTATTTAATGTGTATAATTAGTGAGCATGATCTTCAGATTGTTATTCAGGCTTATATAAACTCACATCCTCTTTCTTCACATAGCACAAAGGAACAAATATTTCTTCACATAGGAACAAAAAGAAAATGGAAAAATCTGCCTGCACTGATAAGGAATAAAGTCAGTAGAGAACATAAGCACATCAGAACTTTGAAAACTAGTTTTAAGGATATTCACTGATATGAATTATCTTTAGGAAATAGTCTTAAATTTATTCACTGAAGTGAGAAAGTCAATGTAAGATAACTTCAAAAGAAATAGATAAAATATCGGAAAATACAAAGTGAAATCACTGTGTCCAGGTATTTAGCTGTTGCAATAAAAAAATAAAACATACTGATCAAACACAGGATGTCAGAGGCTGAAAATAGAGTCCCCATAAAAATTTAGAAAATCATAAAAAATAACTTGGGGGTGGGACAGGGGTGGTAGAATCACACTTGTTCTGTTCAAGACTTACTCCTGTCTTTTTGGTCAGAAATCAATTACCCCTGGTAGGACTCAGGGAGTATATGTGATTCTGGGGTTAGACCAGCTGTGTAAAAAACAAATATATAACCCCATATTCTACCGCTCAACCCAGAAAACATTCTAAGGGAAGAAAAGCATGAGATATTTATGGGACAGCAGCATAATAAACAAAGAATATTTGCAATATAAGTATTCAATAAAAAGAAGAGAGAGAAAAATTAGTTAAAAAATTAAAGTCAAGAATTTCCTTAAGGGGTTGGAGCTGTGGCGCAGCAGTTGGGTGTTTGCCTTGCACATGGCTAACACAGGACAGAACGTGGTGGTTTGATTCCCTCATGTCTCATATGGTACCCCAAGTTGGGAGTGGTTTCTGAGCACATAGCCAGGAATAACCCCTGAGCATTACTGATTGTGCCCCCTAAACAAAAAACAAACAAAAATTAAAATAAAAAAAATTTATTCTGTGATCCGGGATTCTGGAAAACAAACTCTGGAAAATAAACTCAGGTCTACAATGTGCAAGGCAGGTGCCTTCCCTGCTGTACTATCTTTTTAGGCCAAAGAGATCTTAACTCTTCCATTATAAAGAAGATATATTTGACCCAGACAAAATAATTAATATGGAAACAGTAGTCAGCACGAGGAGTTAAAATGTTAGACTTAATATATATTTATAAGACTCTGTACCCCCTTATACTCTGAACTGTACACATGGTTCTCCTTCTAATCTTTGCAATTATATTCTGGTACACAAAGAAAAGTGACTATATAGCCATGAAAGTTAAAATTGCATCAAGTAACTTTTTTCAATCTAACAACATTATAAAAGAACAAATTGAGAGGTCCAAGTGATAGCAAAGTATTAGGCACTTGCATTCCATATTACTGTCCCAGAATGGACCTGGGTTCAGTCCCCAGCATCACATATGGTGTCCAGAGACTGCTAGGAGGGATTTCTGAGTGCAAAGCCAGGAGTAACCCCTGAGTACTGCCAGATGTTAAACCCCCACACAAGAAACAAAGAAAGAAAGAAAGAAAGAAAGAAAACAAAGAAAGAAAGAAAGAAAGAAAACAAAGAAAGAAAGAAAGAAAGGAAAGGAGGAAAGAAAGGAAAGAAGGAAGGAAGGAAGGAAGAAAAAAGAAAGAAAAGAAAGGAAAACAAAAGAAAAGGAATAAATTGATCATGAAAAGATTGTATAAAAAAGTCAAAATATACATATACTATACAAAGATAGTAAAGAAAAATTCATGGAGAACATACAAATGCTATTTAAAAATTACTGGACCAATCAATAAATTAATAAATTAATAAAGAATAATTTAATACTCAGAATGAAAGTGAAAATTTTGCATTAGCTATCAGAATGCAAAAGAGACAGTAAAAGAATTTCTATGTTCACTACAAAACAAGCTAATACTAATAAATGAAAAAAGACTCAAACTTAATCACATTTAAGGAGCTAACATGTTAATAACTAATTAAACCCAAAATTAGTATAAGTAAATAAATAATAAAAATTATTGCAAAAATAAATAAATGATAAGATAAAAAAGATAATAGTCTTAATGGTGAAATAAAATCAAGAACCTAGTTATTTGAAAGAAAAAATAAAATTTGAAGTCATAAAGAAATATAAATCTTTGGATGGATTTACTAGTTTGTTCTATCAAACTTTCAGAGACAGTATTAATCTTTTCTCAAGTTCTTCCAAGAAATTGAACAAATGAGAATTATAACACTTTCTATGAACTAACACTGCCCCAATGCCAAAAACAGAAACAACACAAAAATAGAAAAGCTCAAAATAAGATCTTTGATGAATACAGCTGCAAAGATCCTCAACCAAAACATAGCAAAAATAATTTCAATTATACAGTAAATGGTGCAATCATCATGACCAACTATGATTTACTCTAGGGATGCAGAGATAGTTCAACACATGCATATCAATGAATATGATATATTACAACTACCAAAGGCAAGTTAAATATATTCAGATATGCAGAGAGAGAGAGAAAGCTTTTTAACAAGATTCAACAGTAATTTCTAGTCAAAAACATTCTAAATAAAGTTACTATGAAAGAACTTACACATATACAGTAAATCTGTATAAGATTATAGAAAGTAAATCCACATAAATATCATAGTCATTATTGGAAAACAGAAAGCTTTCCCTTATGATTAAGTACAAGATAAGAATGTCTGCCCTCAATACTCAATTCAACAAACTACTGAAAGTAGTAGTCACAATAGGTAAGGAAGAATAAAAAAAAAAAGAATAGATTTTGAACTATATAACATGAGGATAATTTCAGACAATACTACAATATACATAGAAAATTCTAAAATTTGGGTCGGAGCAGTAGTAGGGTGGTAGGTTATGTACCTTGCACACAGCTGACACAGGATGGACCTTGGTTCACTTTCTGGCATCCCATATAGTCCCTCAAGCCAGGAGCTATTTCAAAGTGCATAGCCAAGAGTAACACCTGAGCACCACTGGGTGTGGTCCAAAACCAAAAAAGAAAAAGAAAAGAAAGAAAATTCTAAAATTGTTCACCATAATATGATTGAAAATAATAAATGACAATATATTTGCAGTATACATAATCATAAACAATAAAACTATTGCACAATTTATGCTTTAAATTATATTAATGACTTTGTAAATTGCAGTTTTTAAGTAAAATATTTTAAAATATGTTGCATTTATTTGTTCAAGGAAAAAACTAGAAAAGGTGAGAGTAAAAGGGCAATTTATAATTGTATCCATAAAAATTAAACTATAAGACACCAACTAAAGAAGGGAATTATTTAAGTATTATAACTAGATTCACCTAAAAAATAAAAGTGAACACAGGAAATAGAAGCATATATTATATGTAAGATTATAACAAACAATATTGTTACAATAATAGCATACATGAAGTGTTATTCAGATTCAATTTTATCCTTATAAAAATTCTAAAGTCATTCTCCAAAAACACTAAAAAGTGCAAAAATTTACATGGAATTTATAAATATTTCCCCACCATCTCTCTCCCTGCTAAATGGACAAATAAAATCTGAGGAGAAATATGTTGATAGGACCAGCACAGTAGTTCATAAGATTGTGCTGAAATTCTTTGAAGGTCAAAATCCTGATGCTGAGCACTATCAGGAATGGCAACTTAGTACTGAACTAGAAATAAACCCCAACACTACTTGGGTATATCTATCTAGAAAGATAGGAGGTACAATGTCTCAGACTTCAAAGAGTGATATAAAGACTCAATCATAAAAACAGTGTGGCATTATAATAGAAACGAAATCCTCAAACCACAGTAACAGAATTAAGAGGACAGAGGTAAGTACTCAATAAACTCTCAAACATAAAGTAAATTTATGACAAATGAACAAACAACATAAAATGATGGAGGAAGAAAATATTTAAGAACTATAGTGGAAGGGCCAGAGAGGTGGTGCAGAGTAGTAAGACGTCTGCCTTGCCGTGCTAGCCTAAAACGGACCGTGGTTTGATTCCCGGGCGTGCCATATGGTCCCCCAAGCCAGGAGCAATTCCTGAGCACGTAGTCAGTAGTAACCCCTGAGTGTCACTGGGTGTGCCCCCCGCCAAAAAAAGGAATTGTAGTGGAAAACTGAGCAGCCACATTCAATAATTGGATCACTATAACACATAAAGCAAACATATAATTAAAAATGAATTTAAAATTCAAATATTGAGTTTGAGTCCATAAAAATCATACATAAAATCTATGATATTTTTATCTTCAGTATCTCAGTCTCATTGGCAATGAAATTAATAAAAAATATACAAACAAATGAGATCACACAATTTTGAACACAACAAGGTTCACTAATACTACTGAATTGGGAAAAATATCCACACATTGTGTTTCTGACAAAAGGCTCATATCTGAGATGCATAAACCACTTATAAAACTTAGAGACAAAAAGCAAAAAAGTCCATCAAAATAAGGAAACTACTCTTCATACTAATGAAGACATGCTGATAAGGGGCAGAGAGATATTATAGAGAGCACAGCTCATCTCTTGTAACCTATATGATCCTCTGAGTCCTAACAAGAGTAAGACCTGAGTGCAGAACCAGGTGTAGCTCCTGAGCACCACTGGGTGTGGCCAAATAATAAAGAGCCTAAGATGTCCCACAGGCATATAAAAAGTACTCATCATTGATCATCAAAAAATGAAATAAAAATGGCAAAGAAAAAAAAAAGAAAAAAGCTAACGTAAGCTAGTGCTTCTCAAATAGTAGGGCGCGCCGAGGCTCCGTAAAGGGGGGCGCGTTTGACCTTGGCAAACACTGTCACAACAAGCTTAGCCCCATGTTTATGTCTCTGTATGTTTCTGGAGCTGGGAGTTGCTGTGTCTTGCTTCAAACCCCGCTTCGAAAAGCTATGCATTGCAAAAGTGCTCATTGTAGCCATTCACCTAGACATCACCTCTGATTAAAAAATCATCTCAAATTATTTTATATATTTTTGTTTTGCAGGTTAAAGCTTTTTTAAAATAAAGATACTATTTACAGTCGCGAGGGGGGTGCAAAATGTTTTTTTCTTCCTAGGGGGGCAAGACAGAAAGTAATTGAGAAGCACTGACATAAGCTATAGAAAGAGATGTATCAGATGCTAACCTGCACTGTGCAGAACTGACAAAACTGTTGCTTTTGGTTCCTAGTTTCTTTCATTCAACAGTTAGAACCCACACTATCTATCTGCAACATAATTAAGATTCTTTTAGTTATGTTCTTCTCATTTTAACCAATCCATTTTTATTAATAATTATTTGTTTTTTTTATAAATTTGTGAATATATTTGTCTATTATAATTCATATGCATAGAGCAGTTCTTAACAACAAAATAAAAATGTCAATAATATATAACCACACCATTAATAATGTCATGTTTCAAAATATCAGAAAAGATAAGTTAGAGGAGAAAAGAGAAACAAGATTCATACTTATTTACTGTTGCGGGAAATAAAAAACTAACAGCCTCTATATAATTTGTTCTATATAACTATACAACTTGATTTGGTCCCATGTAAGGCAAAAGTCTTTTCACTGTATTATTCTCAGACCTGGATTCATTTTATTTTTATCCAAAAAATATCATAATTACCCTATGATGTTGGAGGAACACTAGTAAGATAAAGTTAAGCTTAATGGAGATAGAAGTTTTTTTGTTGTTTGTTTTGTTTTGTTTTGTTTTTTGGCCAGGCTAAGCTTGGCCAAATGAAAACATTTATGACAGGACATTCTGAAGAGTCTAAAGAAAGTGATTCTATGGAGAAAAGGAGGAATAAATAATGTCTACATAGTTTTGAAAAAAGATTTTGTTTGACAAGCAAGAAACAACAAATGTATAGTTTGCTAAATTTAGAACATATGTATCTGTCCTGTGTCCTCCGCTAGGAGAAAAGTAAGGCTCTTGTTTAAAATCAACTCATTGAATATCTCCTTTTATTATTTTTATCATCATTATTATCTTTAAAGGAATTAGCCTGAAAAGGAAATGTGTGAGGGTAGATGACAACATGTAAAATTCATTTCACACCTATTACTGGATCTCAAGAAACTGGCTCTAAAATTTGAAAGGGCAAGTCACTGAATGTGAGGTGTAATGACCTTGCCTTGAGGTGTGGGGGCGAACAATAATCCCATTGTGAAAACTTATGACAGTTGTTAAATTAATTAGCTCTTTCTTTTAACTCCATGAGGCTATAGCAAAAGGAAGAACACTGAAGAGAACCCCAGCAGTGAATGTGGTCTTTAGGGGGGAACAAGGCAAAGAAGTACTTTTCTTTCTCATCAAATTGTCACATTCACGTCACAAAGAAAATGATTGAAATGAAAAAATTTGTATGCTTTCCCATGGTGGCTATTTGAGATCTTAGTTTGCTTTTAACAATGAAATATGGGATAATTAAATCTCTTATCAGACGCCAGCCAGACAGCAGTGATTATTTAAAGAGGTAGAAAAGAAATCTTGTCTGTAGTTAACGTGACCTTTATTATTTATTAGGTTGTTTATTTAGCTGCTTTAAGAAGTTTTTTTTTTTTTGCTAAAATTTTCTTTTTAACTCTGTGGGTAAATATCTTCGTAGTCTTTATAAATCGATTTTTAAAGTTACATTTAGAGTTTCATGCCTTGTATTTCCAAAGGTCAGAATGTTTTGCCTATAAACGGCATTAGGGGGAGGAGGATTCTATAAATGAACTTCTGTTTTTAAAAGGTCACCTGGGAAGGAAAATGCATTTCATGTGTAGTCATGAATGCCTTAGACATTCATCTGATATGGTAAATGATGCCTTCATTAAATATAGCATATAACATGCTCAACGCACCTGCCCACCCTCAATTTTAGTCCTGGGATTGAGCTTTTAACCTAACTCTACTGCTAAACTACATTGCTGATTTTATAGAAAATGCTCTCCTTGATATTGTTACAGTGGATATGGTGAACAGGGTAAGAGAACAGCACCAGATAATCTGAATGAACCTGTTGGTCATTTTATTTATTTATTTATTTATTTATTTATTGTGGTGCACACCTGTTCCTGCTCAGGGCTTACTACTATCTCTATGCTCAGAAATCATTCCTGGTGGGGCTCAGGGGACCAGAGGTGGTGCAGGGATTGAAGGCCTGTCAGCAGTGTGAAAGACAAGTGCATTCCCTGTTATACTATCTCTCTGGCACCAGATTGGTCATCTTAAATCTCTCTTTCCAGTCATATACAAGAATAGCTAAGGATAGGGATGAACAAGCTATCATCAAACTGAATAGTTTTTCTCTCCTCTTTTTCTTCTTGTCAACAAGTATAAAATGGTGCTATTAAAAGGTACTAAACCCTGGACTGCTGGATGAGAAGCACCACCAATTGAACAGCGGCGTTCAGATGTGTGCCTAGAAATCAAGGAAACATTCACTCAAATAGGAGAACAGAAAGAGAAAAACTGATAGTGAGGAAAAAAGGAGACAACCACCTGCTAGAAAGTGAACAACAGCTAGAGTTCTCCAATATCCAGAGACCAGTGAGAGGCAGAGATAGCTCAGGCAAGTGACCAAAGCAGTCATATGCAAGAGAGGAAGGCAAGCAGGGAAAGAGGAAAGCAGGTAGTAAAGGCAATCAAGTTTGTCATCCAGAAATACAAGACGAACCTCCTGTTTCTGGGCTGTGGCAATTCACAGAAGCAGACTTGCTTGATCTGCAAAATAAGTGACTGTAACATCAAAGGCAACTGGTGATCTGTGCACTAATCTTACACATATTCTACAGGATCCAGAAATTAGCTTGTTTCTGCTCCTCTTTTTCTTTCTGTAATTATGTTAGAAAGAAGGGTATATCTTACACAGCATAGTAACCTATCTCTCTGTATATATATACATATATATACAGTGTATATATATATATATATATATATATATATATATATACACACACACACATATATTAATACTGTGGCTCAGATAACTTGCTGATTTAAATATTTGTTTATTTCTTCTTTTTCCTTTTTTCTTACTTTTTCTCTCCCTTTTCTGTTTTTGCTTTCTTTTTTCTCTTTCTCTTTTCTCTTTCTTTCCACCTTTTCTCCTTTGTTTTTGCTATAACGATTGAGCTCAGGGGTCATTCCTGGCTATAAATAAATATATTCTAGTTTGGCTTCCTTTTCCTCAAACATTTTCTCTGTAACATTAATTATATATAGTTCATTTATTTTTATTTATATATGACTATTTTCAATATGATATTTATTTAACCTGATCCAATGCTGATGGATATTTGGGTTAATTTTATTTTGAAACAATTACAAATAATTAATCTATATACATTTTTATGTCTTTGATTACATATTTACCATTTTGTTAAGTACAATAAGTGAAATGAATTTGACAAGAGGATATTATATATTTAACCATAAAAAAGTAATAGAATTTGCTATATATTCCCAAATATGATATTTTTAGATTTCTATTTAATATGTTTCTTGTATGAATGTGAACTTAAATTTCTTTGTGATTCTAATTTGTAATTTCCTTAGTACTTATTCTTTTGAAATTTTACTATACTGTTGTTGTCCTTCTATTTTACATTTTTAAGGGTTTGTTAAATATTTTAGGTATGTTTTTAATTGGTTAGTTCATTTTTTTTACAAAATGATTGACAAAAGTTCTAAATGTGTTATGATGAGACACTTTATAATTATGTTTTAATCTGTAGCTACCTATTTGTATGCACACAAAATGTCTTGATGAAAAGCTTTTGATTTGAATATATTTTAATATTTTCCTTTGTGCTCTGTTTTAAAATATTTGTTTACACGTATGGTGTAAATATTTTTTCATGTTTTAGCTTGTGCTCTATTATAATGAAGGTATTATAACTTTAGTTTTTGATGACTCTCACTTATGATTTAGGGGAAGATCTGTATTTATTTTGTATTCACTTTTCACATACTCAATGCTCCCATCCCCATATGGTAATTTGTCTTAATAAAATATTCCCTAAAACTTATCAGGAATAATCTCTTAGAACAAAGTCAGGAGTGATCTCTGGATATCACTGGATAAAGCCTCAATACAAAGCAAAACTAAATAGATATTGCATCATATAGAAAATTGTTTCATTCTTCTATGTATCTTATAGATATCATCAGTCTAGTTTCAATGTTTCTGTTAAATCTGACTTCTGTGTTTCATGACATTTTAAACTAAAAATCTGTACCAAATCAGGCTCAAAATTTCTTCTGCCTTATATATTACCCAGAACTTACACAGACATGAACAAAATCAGTCTTCATGGAGAAAATAATGATGACTTTGCAGCACCAATAGTAAAATACTATTTTAAACATTCCAAAAAGTAAAAAAAATGGTCTGAACACAAATGAGTATAAATTGACATTGCTTTTGCTGTTATATTAAGGCACTTTTAGATATCAAAAGAAACCTATATAGCACACCAGTAAATGGATTAATAATTTTGTGAAAGCTTAAATTTACTTGAGAAAATCTTTTGAATTACATTGCATTCTGCCACAGAATAATAGCGTGGAAAAAGCTATGGTTTACTTGTATTTTCATTAATATTTACCATTTAACTACTCCCACATCACTTTTTTTTAAATAACGGACTGAAATTTTATCATAGCTGACACCTTTGACGCACAGGAAAGTGTATGAACTTTAGTCAGTGATTGTATTAAGCAGATGAACCAGAAAGCCTACACACTGCTGTTCTTATCACTAGCTACTCCAAGAACTAAGTCTCATTATATACACTTAAAGGCAAATGTATAGTACTTTGTGCATCATGCACTCTCTTTTAGATCAATGGTCAGAAAGATTCAAGGCTTAGCAAAGAGGCAGATAATGAGAGAAAAAAATCAACGGGAGCAGAATTGGAGTTAATTCATCTTTGTTAAGAATCTTTATTGCAGAAATATTGGCAGCACCAGACATGAGATTCTAGCTGAAGATAAAAGTAAGTAATTCCTATTTTTCACTCTCCTGGGGGAAATCCAGCTTAAAAATGAATTGGATTGGGAATAAAATGTAAAAAGAACATTTTTATCTGACTGGTAGGATTTCTTCATAAACTGCATATCTATGCTTTCAACTTGCTTTTGGAAAGAACTGGATACATACAGAAATGCAAATTGCAGATACATTAAGAATGAAAGTAAATTTGACAAAGTCTTCTTTTTGTTTCTTTCTTTTCAGTGAAATGTGTCTTCTTTTTGTAATTCCTAATTTCGTTTTTATTTTTATTGTCTATATTTCAAATATTTCATTGGGATTGCAATGACCAAATAGGGACTAAAATAGTTCATTGGACTGCAATGAGCAAAATATTTTACCATTATCTATGCTAATGTTTCAACAACTATGTTACTTTTTCATAATATCTGGGTTTCAATGTCCTCAGTTACTGATTGACTTAGGTAGAAATTTACTTGTTAAGACTTGAGAGTACTTTTACAGTAAAAGATAATCTTGTCATTTTTGTATTTATTTTTGAGTCACATCTTGTAGTATTCAGGGACTACACCTGGCTCTTTTCTCAGGAACTCTATCTGTTGGGCTGAGGGGAGTATATGGGATGCTGTAGGTATCCAACCTAGCTGGCCAAATGCAAGGAAAGAACCTCATCTACTGTACTGTCTCTCTGACCCATAAAGAATAATCTTGATGGATTTATTAACATTTCAGGAATTTTTTATTGATTATACATTATAAATGCTAGAATATATTTTTATTTTATTTTGCCTTTTACAAAGTATCAGTTTTATTCTTAGAACTGAATATTACATGTAAATTTAATTTTTTTAAAATAATCATTTAAAAATTTTAAATGTAAATGCAAATTTCAAACAAAAATTCTTAAATGTGACTAAAATCAAATACATTTAATTTTTACTGTAAAATGTAATCATTTTAAATGCAATTTTTAAATTTAATAAAAATGTGAATAATATTGGCATATATAATGGGAAATAGATATAGAGTTAGCTTCTGTTTTCTTTTTTATTTTGATGTATATCATTTGCTATAAAGGTGAAACATCTTAAGTCTTAAGAGATGTGCAAGAAGAGTCACATTGTATGTTCTTATTATATAAAGGCTATAAGTAGAGGGAATAACAAAAAAAAAAAAGCAGGGTTGGAGTGGTGGCACAAGCAGTCGGGCGTTTGCCTTACATGCACTGACCACGTTTCAATCCCCTGGTGTCCATATGGTCCCCTAAACCAGGAGTGATTTGTTTTCTTTTTTTCCTATTAATAGTTTTTTATTTTGACTAAAGTGTATTACAGATCTTTCACAGTAGTATTTTAGGTACATATTGACATTAAGTCAGGGGCATTCCCACCACCAATGCTGTCCTCTCTCCACCCCTATTTCCAGCATGCATTCCATATTCCTCCCTTTTGCCTCCCAGGCTGCTAGTGTGAGTGGTGGTCCTCGGTCCCCCCCTTTCTAGCTTGTTGTAGATTGGGTATCAATTCTGTTGTCATTGGCTTTGGATATGGTACCTAAGTCTGATCATTTTTTATTTTTACTCAATGTTCATATGACTGTTTAGTCTTGATACCCCCCCCATTATTTCCCCCTCAATTTGTGAGGCGGAACAAGATGGTTCAAGTTATATGGTTTGAAGGAAAGAAAGAAAAACGGGGGGGGGGATCAAATAAGCAAAAAACGGGAGGAGTCCTTCTAGAGGCTAAAACATGGATTTAAGAGAAGAAAGAGGAAAAAAGAAGAAAAAACATGGCAACAATACAAAACAAAAAAATCAAACAACCCGAAAAGCACCACAGCAATAAAGACAGCAACCAAATAATAACCACGGGAAGAACCAATACAAAGAAAACTGCAAAGCCCTGCTCTAAGAAATAAGAGAGGACACACGAAATGTATACACATACCGTGCTCATGGATTGGCAAGATTAACATCATTAAAATGGCAATACTCCCCAAATCATTGTACAGTTTTAATGTTATCCCTCTAAGGACACCCATGGCATTCTTCAAAGAAGTGGATCAAACACTTATGAAGTTCATCTGGAACAATAAACACCCTCGAATAGCTAAAGCACTCCTAGGGAAAAGGAGTATGGGTGGCATTACTCTCCCCAACTTTAAACTGTACTACAAGGCAAGAGTTATCAAAACAGCATGGTATTGAAATAAAGACAGACCCTCAGATCAGTGGAATAGGCTTGAGTTCTCAGGCAATGCTCCCCAGACATACAATCACCTAATTTTTGACAAGGGAGCTAGAAATCTTTTTTATTTTTTCAAAGAACCAACTTCTGCTTTCGTTAATCTTTCGATTGTTTTTTGGGTTTCCATTTCATTGATTTCTGATTTCAGATTTGTTTTTTCCTTATGTCTCCTTAGTTTCAGGAACCAAAACTAAGCTTTGTGTGCTTGCAAAGCTATAAATTTTCCTCTCAGGACTGCTTTTGCTGTGCCCATAGATTCTGGCAGTTTGTGTCTTCATTATCATTTGTTTCCAGGAAAGTTTTGATTTCCTTTTTGATTTCAAACTAGACCCACTTAAACTGTACTACAAAGCAATAGTTATCAAAACAGCATGCCATTGGAATAAAGATAGACCCTCAGATCAGTGGGATAGGCTTGAGTTCTCAGAAAATGTTTCCCAGACATACAAGTACCTAATTTTTGAAAAGAGAGCAAGAAATCCTAAGTAGAGCAGGGAAAACCTCTTCAACAAGTGGTGCTGGCAGAACCGGTTAGCCACTTGCAAAAAAGCGAACATAGGCCCCCACTTAACATCAAGTACAAAGGTAAAATCCAAATGGATTAAAGACCTTGATATCAGACCTTATACCATAAGGTATATAGAACAATATGTCGGTAAAACACTCTATGATATTGAGATTAAAGGCATCTTCAAAGAGAAAACTGCACTTTCCAAACAAGTGGAAGCAGAGATCAACAGATGGGAATACATGAAGTTGAGAAGCTTCTGCACCTCAAAAGAAATAGTGCCCAGAATACAAGAGCCACCCACTGTGTGGAGAAACTGTTCACCCAATACCCATCAGATAAGGAACTATTATCCAAAATATACAGGGCACTGACAGAAGTTTACAAGAAAAAAAACCATCTAATCCCATCAAAAAATTGGGAGAAGAAATAGACACACACTTTGCTAAAAAAGAAATACAAATGTCCAAAAGGCACATGAAAAAATGCTCCTCGTCACTAATCATCAGGGAAAAGCTAATCAAAACAATGATGAGATGTCATCTCGCATCACAAATATTGGCACACATCACAAAGAATGAGAATAAGCAGTGCTGGCGGGGATGTGGAGAGAAATAAACTGTTATCCACTGCTGGTGGGAATGCTGTCTAGTCCAACCTCTATGGAAAGTGATATGGAGATTCCTCCAAAAATTGGAAAGTGAGTTTTCATTCAACCCAGATATTCCACTCCTAGGGATATACCCTAGGAACAAAAGAATACAATACAAAAATCCCTTCCTCACATCTTATATTTATTGCAGCACTATTCACAATAGCCACGCTCTGGAAACAACCAAGATGCCCTTCAACAGATGAATGGCTAAAGAATCTGTGGTACATATACACAATGGAATATTATGCAGTCATCAGGAGAGACGAAGTCATGAGATTTTCCTGTACATGAATTCTATCATGCTGAGTGAAATAAGTCAGAGGGAGTGAGAAAGATGCAGAATGCTCTCATTCATCTATGAATTTTAAGAAAAATAACAGTCACTTTTGCAACAGTCCTCAGAGACAATGAGAGGAGGGCTGGAACTTCCAGCTCACTTCATGAAATTCACTACAAAGAGTGGTGAGTGCAGTTATAGAAATAACTACACTGAGATCTACTATAACCATCTGAATGAATGACGGATCTAGAATGCCTGTCTGGAGTACAGGTGGGGGTGGGGTGAGTTGGAGGGAGATTTTGGACTATGGTGATAGGAATGTTGCACTGGTGAAGGGGCGTGTTCTTTACATGACTGAAACCTAATCACAATCATATTCATAATCAAGATGTTTAAATAAAGATATTAATAGTAAAAAAGAAAAAGAATTAGATTAGGATTTAGGAAATTTTGAAGAGCAGCTGATTAACACAGGAAAGAAAAATGTATTACCAAAAATTAAACAATGAATGGAATCTTTGGCTTGAGTCATAGTTATATCCTATAATAATACCACAATAATATTCCCTGCTAAAAAAGAAAAGTGTAGTTTTAATATCTTAAAAAGTTAATTATAGCATTTAGCATAATATATGCATTTATCACAATTTTGAAAATTAATAATCAGCTCATTTTCTTTGCAACTGAATTGATTTTCTCTCTTCCCTTCTCCTATTGACAATGCTTGCACTTTCTGTGAATTAATATAAAACTTTTGTCATGAGCTTTTATAACAGTAACTGATGCTGTGTCACATATATTATACAAGTATTTATGGCTATTTTTTTTTTATCACTTTGTAATCCTTCAGAACAAAATCCTAAATCTTATATCTCTCGTTGGGTATTTAAAAGTATCCTACATCTTCAGTCAAAACTTTGCTTTCTCCTCTATTTCCAGGCAGGTAAATTATATGATTATTCATTTACCAATGCTATCATTGATTTAGACATCATTTTGAATCTTTTGCTCTTTCTTGTCACCTTATTTGATGACATATTCTGTAGATCAACCAGAGCCAATAAAGTGTCTTAAGTTGGGTTCCCTTCTCTACCACTACATTTGTCACCTTACTTTCCTCTTTCTCTTGTGATGAAGATTGGTTTTAATAGATTTTTATATATAATATTGCTGTTCTCAACCCAATCTATACTCTGTAGTCAGAAACATGGTTTAAAAGGCCAATAAAATCTTGAAATTCTGTTATCAAACACATATATAGAATGTATACCTATTTTTCCACTTTATGCCTTGCCTGCTGCATCCTCCAATATTTCTTAACTTAGCAATTCTGAACACAGATATTAGTTTATATCAAATTAAAGATGTAATTTATTAACATTTGCTATATGTACATATATTATGAGTCTACAGTATGTGTTGTTTTCTTTCCATTTTTTTTCGGCCACACCGGTTTGTTGCTCAGGGGTTACTACTGGCTAAGCACTCAGAAATTGCCCCTGGCTTGGGGGGACCATGTGGGACACCGGGGGATTGAAACGAGGTGCTTGTAAGGCAGACATCTTACCTCTAGTGCCACCTCACCAACCCCTTTGTTTTCCTTTTTAAATCATCACAATCATATGCATATTGGGGAAGAATTCACTTAACAGAATACATGAAGACAGGAAAGGGAGTCAAGTTTATAATATTTATATTGTCTAACATTATACAAACTCTATAAATCATTTTATAATGAATTCATAAGTGATACATAAATCTTGTATGAATCTTTGAATTCTGAACTCAGAATTTATATTATGCCATTCTACTTTTTTACTTGGTGGGGGAGGGTACACCCTGTGACACTCAGTGGTTTACTCCTGTCTATATGCTCAGAAATTGCTCCTGGCTTGGGGATTGATATAGGATACTGGGAATTGAATCTAGGTCCATCCTGGGTCAGCTGCATGTAAGGCAAACTCCCTACCACTGCGCTATCTCTCAGGCCTTAGGCCCCACCTTTTTTTTTTTTTTGCCTTGTACCTATTCTTTATTTTTATTAAATCTATATGATTGGGATGGATGCTGATTAAACTGTCATGTTAATTATTTCAACATAAAAAATAAAACTATCAGGGACAGAATAGTGCTAATTAAACTATCATGTTAAATATTTCAACATTAAGTACATAAAACTATTGGGGCCAGCATGTAGGTCATTTGCCTTACATGTAGCAGACCCAGGCACCTATGTGTTCCTCTAAGCCTGTTAGGAGTAAATTTTTTTTATTTTATTTTAACACCTTGATTACATACATAATTGTGTTTGGGTTTCAGTCGTGTAAAGAACACCACCCATAACCAGTGCAATGTTCCCATCACCATTGTCCCAAATATCCCTCCTCCCACCCACCCCCCACCTGTACTCTGGACAGGCTCTCCATTTCCCTCATATATTCTCATTATTAGGACAGTTCAAAATGTAGTTATTTCTCTAACTAAACTCATCACTATTTGTGGTGAACTTCATGAGGTGAGCTGGAACTTCCAGCTCTTTTCTCTTTGTGTCTGTAAATTATTATTATTTCAAGAATGTCTTTCATTTTTCTTAAAAACCATAGATGAGTGATACAATTCTGCGTTTTTTCTCTCTCTCTCTGACTTATTTCACTCAGCATGAGAGATTCCATGTGCATCCATGTGTAGGAAAATTTCATGACTTCATCTCTTCTGACAGCTGCATAGTATTCCATTGTGTATATGTACCACAATTTCTTTAGCCATTCGTCTGTTGAAGGGCATCTAGATTGTTTCCAGAGTCTTGCTATGGTAAATAGTGCTGCAATGAATATAGGTGTAAGGAAGGG